>JAOVVB010051990.1:0-14672 GCA_028570985.1 Heterobranchus longifilis
CTCAAATCTACATTTTTAGCTTTTGCGCGCCATCTGCCTTTTGGTTTGCCAGGGGTTGTTATTTTTTTTTTTCAAGGCTTTGGAGAAGGTTTTCAATAAACCATGTGCGTTCCTTTTTAGAAATCACTAAAGCAGCTGCCTTGAAAAAGAGCTTCTTAACATCACATTTACCCATTTGTGACTGCGGTGTTGAAGACATCTTCTGCGGCTGTTATCTTGACTTTTTTTTTTATCTGAACTGGGGTTACACAGGGTTACATTTCTGCTGGCTTATTCAGGAAAATCCAACCTCACAGTTTTGACATACAGTAAGAGCTTCTGTTTGTCTTTTTTTCATTTTCCTACAAAGGTTTTTCTTGGTGATTCTCTTTGTGTCAGTATTGCACAAAAATATACACGATAAAAACAGTGGTTTTAAATTGGTACTTGTTCTAAGATTGTAGGATTTGATTAATGTGATTTGATAGTAGTATAAATATGGCGCCACTAGTCATAAAACTATGCTGCTTTTGATCAAGAGGAGCGTAAGAAAATATCGATACACTTATGTTTATCGATTCTCAAAAACACTGTGTTGGTTTTGAATTGTTTACAAGATTCATGGAAGACAGTGGTTCATGTTGTGTGTTCTTTATGACAGCTTTCTGAAAATTATGTTTAAAAAAAATCACAATATATTGAATCGTAACTCCTGTATCATGTATCATATTGCCATATTCTTGCCAATACACAGCCCTGTTGATAAATGTCTTTATCATTTATGACAACTCTCTTACCAATGTGTCATTTGCACTTGGTGTAAGTATTTATCATTTAACATCATGCCCTGCAAGCCAGTGTGTAAATTATGGGACATTCATCACAGTTTATGTGTCGCACATTTGTTGTAAAACACAGAATATTTGAAGTTTCCTGATTTATTGACACTAAGTCGCTCATTAAAGAGCCTTTGGAATGTATGTACATGATGATATGATAATTATATAGAACATAGAGGTCATTTCATATCTCCATATACATGATTCATACATGCACATTATCCAGTTTTTTTTGCATGTCACACAATCACATTAATTTCTCAGTGTAACCCAGCTATCTTTGCATATAAACACACTCGTATTGATTTGTTATGGTTGAGTTGAATGATAAAGATGTTTAAGAAATCAAACTTGTTTATATAAAATAGTTTATGTCAAAATTAATGAATATTTAAGAGCAAATTAAGTCAATCCAGTCAAGCATTTATCAGCTTTGATTTGCAATTTAAAAGCAAATGATGATTATTATTTTGATTATGATTTGATTCACTTTTCTATCAACGCATGATTCAGACGCACAACTACTATTTAGCCATGCATGTAATAGCTAATTGAATTTTATCGATGTGTTTCACAGAATCAGCCTGCAGTGATCTGCTCCTGTCGATCACTCATTTGTATAGGCTACTGTGTAATTGTCTACACACTGCGGTCCGACCCAATTTAATTCTGTGTTTGTCGAAGTGTGGAGGATCAACATTACATTTCTCTGAAATGAATGGGAAGTTAGAGAAGCAGGGGTAATTGAACTGAATCAAAGAAGAATTAGGATTAGAATTTCATTTAAATCCATTGAATTATTCATAGACACATTCAGCTTGCAGACAGCTATCACACTCAAAAAAAAGAATAACATTTTTCCTCTGAAATCATAATAGATCCCATCTCATTCCACACAAAACTCTTATTGGAAAAAATGAAATTAGAAAATTTGCAGATTGGGATACAGAATGCCTGCTTTAAGGGAAACACATCCCACGCACACACACGACACATAATAGAGTCTGACAATCTGAAGTGTGAGTACAAATGTTTGCAGTTTTGATGCATGCGTGTGAGAATAAATGTACAGAACATCTTAAAAGGAGCTCAAAATAAAGCTTCAAATTCAGGGTGTAAAAGGATGGCTGGAAGTGTAATATTTCCAAACCTTTTTGATGTATTATAAATGGACTATATTAATCAGTGCAGGCTTTTAATACAAGAGCAAATACAGTATTAGATAATAACAGATTTAAGTCTGTAAGTTTACGAAAGATGTTAAAGGTCCCATATTGTAAAAAGTGATATTTCCATGTCTTTTTTTTGTATTATAAAGCAGGTCTTAGGTGCTGTATAAATATTGTGAAAGTATCAAAACGCTCAATCCACGGAGAAATGCACACAGCCCGGATTCAGAAACTGTGCCTTTAAACGAGCCGTCAGGACTTCCGTGAGGTTGTGATGTCACAACTATATTATATATAGGTAGAAAGTGCTGCTACAGCGCCGTTACAGTCATTCCCCAGCTGCAATGACGGTGCAGACAGCAAGAGCGCAGATGCGGAAGTCCCAGAAACGCTGACCAATCAGAGCAGACTGGGCTTTTTTCAGGATGGAGCTTAAAGAGACAGGCGCTAAAACTGAGCGTTTCAGACAGAGGGTGAATACAGGGAGATAGAGAGAAAAATAATGTTTTCTTTTTACATTAAAGCATGTAAACATGTTCTAGAAGTATGACCATGAAAATGAGCATAATATGTCCCCTTTAAAGGGGGAGAAGATTGTTGACATCAATAGTAGTAGTAGTAGTTTTTATAATAGCAATAAGTAATATTTGTGAACATACAGGTGCTGTAGGTATAAAGCATCTGGTCAGCTAAGAAACACAACATTTAGAAGATCAATCTATAATTCACTATAAAAAAAAAGAGGGTGTAGAAATAGAAACAGTTTAAAATGAATGTTGAATTTCCTTTACATCTTGTCACTGCTGGCCATACAGCTGCCCCTTTCCTGTAACATACACACAAGGTGCATTATGCATTTATGTATGTGTCAATATTTCCTCCACGCAGAACTATGTCTTAAGGGAAAGAAGTCCAATGAAAGCATCTTAGGAGAAGAGATGCTTGTGTACGACGCAATAATGGAAAGCAAAAGTCACTGCGAAGATAAGGACAGGAAGGATAGAAAAGTAGCGCGGCGGCTTCAATAAAATGGCATGAACGGAGGACGAGAGTGCAGAAGGAGAGAGAAAACTAAGAGGGGAGAAGGCTGATTGAGAGCCTCTGGTGGTTTGTGGATGAGTGGAGAGAGGACTGATGATGAAAAGACAGCATGAGAGAAGCTTAGTACGACGCCAGTTTGTTCCTAAAGTTCAGAGCTCAACTCTTCCCACTCCTTCATCCTGCTCTCTCCGTCGGCCCGTTTGTTGCCCTGACAACACTCTCACTCGTTGAACTGCACTCTCAGTGGAGTGGGAGCAGGGGAAGCTCTGTGTGTGTGTGTGGCGGCACTAATACTGAGATATTGGGTGCATGTGTGTGTGTGTGTATATGTGTGCAGTTGTATAACTGTTTTATTTATTGCATCTGGGTGTATTTGAGTACAGTAAGCTATCTCGGTATATGGAGCAAGCTGCAAAGCCTTGTTGTGCTGGAGCATAGTACTGTGTCTTTTCGTTTCTAGTTTATTAACCTTTTTGGTTGTTTTCTTGAAGAAGAGATTTCAATCTCAGTGGCAAGGTCTTTCTGATTAACTGAATTTAATGTCATTTATTTGTTCAGCATTTTAGGAAATCTGTTTATTAGCTTAGAGATATTCCGAGATATATATAATATTATTGTTTTTTAACAGCTGTATACTACTAATCCTGGATGTGATATGATGTTGTTGTTGTTGTTGTTGTTGTAGTAGTAGTTGTTGTAGTTGTAGTTGTTGTTGTAGTAGTAGTTGTTGTAGTTGTAGTTGTTGTTGTAGTAGTAGTTGTTGTAGTTGTAGTAGTAGTTGTTGTAGTTGTAGTTGTTGTAGTTGTTGTTGTAGTTGTTGTAGTAGTAGTAGTTGTTGTTGTAGTTGTTGTAGTAGTAGTAGTTGTTGTTGTTGTTGTTGTTGTAGTTGTAGTTGTTGTAGTAGTAGTCGTAGTTGTTGTTGTTGTTGTAGTAGTTGTTGTTGTTGTTGTAGCAGTTGTTGTTGTTGTAGTAGTTGTTGTAGTTGTTGTTGTTGTTGTAGTAGTAGTAGTAGTTGTTGTTGTTGTTGTTGTTGTTGTTGTTATATGGCCTAGCTCAGGTTAAACCCTTTTGTAAAACATGAACAAATACATCCATATTATCTAGTTTGACAGTCAGTCATACCTGAAAAATAAATAAATAAACTACTTTTGAAGTAGATTTTTTTTTTTGCGGGGCTAAATTATGTGGTAAAAAAAAAAAATCCCATCTGCAACACAAAACTTCTGTGGCACAGTAATATATCTTTTTTTTTTTTTTTTTTAGATTATTTTGTAAAGGAATGATCAGCATCTTATTTGCATTTTCTCTCCATTTTTTCTCTTCTCTTTCTATTACCGGAGGATTTTCTGCCACAGGAGCACCTTGATGACTGTAAACTGTCGCTGTCAGCGTTTTCCTGCAGCAGGAAACATAATAACTTTTGAGATGTGTGGGGACATAAAACCTGGGTGAAAATCGCTTTAAGCTGATGAACAAAAACAATGAGGCTTATACGTGTAGTTTCAGCGTGTCGAATGTCGCGTCAGCAAGCCTCCTTTTCGTTATCACGTCTACCGATGTAATATTTTGCGTTCTGAGCTGAAAAGATCTTATGATCTCATTATGTAGTCACATATTGTACTCTATATTGAGTCTGCCTGGTGGTCTTATTGAGCAGTCTTTCTCTTTGTGGCACTGGCACCATCCTGAGGTGTGTGTGACTCAGTTTTGTGAGCGAGTGTGTGTGTAAGCATCCTGGTTTCTTTGTGTGCCAGTCTGGCTGTTGGCAGCACCGTTTGATTCTTGGCAGGTGGATCACAGCTTCTTACAGCCCAGCTGAAGTGGTGGATACAGACCAGAGAGAGAGAGAGTGGCAGAGAGACATAAACAAACAGAGAAAGAAAAAAAAAAAAGAGAGAGCGAGAGAAATCCCAGAGGGAGGAAACGGGAGTGAGGAGAGAAAAATAGACACAGAAGGAGATGAAGAGACAAAGAGAATGAAATGGGAAATGTTTTGGTGTTTTCTGCACACGGTTCTATGAGTTCGGTTTCAGCATTTTAGGGCGTTTGTGTCGAGGAATTTACAAATTCTACGCTCTTCTCCTGCACCTCCTCGTCTTTCACTCACCAGAATGTAAACCTCACAGTTTGGTGCTGAAAATCAATAAGACAGCATGTCTCTGTGCAATCGAACAACTCTCACAGTAATCAGGACACATGTGCATCTGTATAGATCTGTGCATTTATGCCCTGTGATGAAAGCTTGGGAAAAATTAGATATGTGTGTGTGTGTGTGTGTGGAATTGGCATTGTACGTCTCTGCAAGCAAAGGAAATGTTACGTTTCATATGTATCATATCAACATTTCTAAAGTGACAGATCACATGTATGTGTATGTGTATGTGGTGGATGGTGTGAAACCTGTGACAGCCAACAAAACTGGGTGTTTTTTTTAAAGAGAGTTCGGGGCACTTGTAGACATGGTTCTGGCGACAAAAACTGTTTTTTTTCTTAAACGAGAGTTTGGGATATTTCTCGCCGTAGTTCTGGCGACAAAAACAGGCATTTTTAATGAGAGTTCGGGACGTTTCTAGCTGCGGTTCTGATGACAAAACAGGTATTTACCTGTGAAACGTGTACAAATGTAACATATACATGGTTTTCAGAAATGTACAACATTTATTCTGCAGATTTGGTTGGGTATTTGGGGAAAGACGTGATAGTAGAAAGAAAGATTCTGGTTTTTGTATTGTCACTATGCTCAAATTTGGAAGGTGCACTGTGGGCGTGATATGTCATGTTTAGCAGCTCATGGAGATTGTGCGTGCGTGCCTGCATGCCTGCCTGTGTGTGTGTGTGCGTGTGTGTGAGAGAGAGATGTGTGGTCATTAGATCGAACATGAGCCTGGCCTGAGTGACTGACTGATGAGCTTGGTGTTTTTATTCTGGGCCAAAGCAGGCCTGGCTCAGGTTTAGATTTCACACACACACAATTTAGCCAATTCCCTGGAGAAAGAGAAGAGAGAGAGGGAGAGAGAGAGAGAGAGAGAGGGAGCGTTTAGAGATGGATGGACAGATAGATACGAGGTGTGGCTTTGTGTCTGTTTGGGGAAGAAAACTATCCTGTATTTTCATAATTTCTCTGTTTTCTCCTCATCTTTGAAACACAAACACGCACACACACACACATAGATTCATTGCATACTGGCTGTGTCAGCAGACAGGAAGCTATAGCTAATACATAATTGATGAGTCCAGTCATTGATTACAAGTGATAAGTGGTATTGACAGGAGGTGTGAGGAGAGAAAAAGTGTTGATGTGTAGGTTTATGTATGTGTGTTTTCCCTGCGGGCTGCTAAATGGCTTTAAAATATGTAATGGATTCTGTAACACACTTACAAGACTTTAAGGAAAGTTTCTACATGTTGAGCGACTCCAGACACAAGAAGTATCTTATAGGATCTGATTTTTTTTTCTTGCTTGTTGGCCTTTCTAACCTTTGGTTTTATTTTCCTACTTTTATTTTTTTTAGATATGTCTCAGAGATTTCTGCCTCCATAACAACAGCGATGGAATTTTATGGTGTTCACAATTTTGGAAAGTTATAGCTTAAAGAATACTGAAACATTTTAGGGAATCTCCAAGTTAGGTGAGAAGATCGAGACCACTGTAGATCCTAAATTGTGGAGCTCGAGCCTGCAGGAGATTATCATAGGCTGATGAGGTTAGAAGCTTATAACCACAAGGTATTTTTTACATTTCTGTTTGTGCATAGACGAAACAAACAGGATATAATGTGTTAGTTAGTGAGCTTTAGAGGAGCCGGAGAGCATTATTAGTATTTTTTTTTGTTTTGACTTTGAACAGAGAAATAACTGTTTACGGCTTCTCCCAGTCTGCTAACCACCCATCGATTTTCACACCCAACTGTCGGACAGAAAATCATATTTCTCAAAGTGTTGAGCTATTCCTTTGAAAAAAAAATTCAGCAGCAAATGTCTCACAGAACCTAAACTGAGGCGTGGGAGTTGGAAAATGTGCACTTGTTCTAATGGCTTGTATCAGAGAAAAGAGGGGAAAGTTGTTGAGTTTTGAGATCAGTACGTACACACATACAGTCGGCGCATACGTTTCTAGATAGCTAAACAGCTAACGTCTGCAAAGTCTGTAAATTGGCAGTTTGGAGTGAATAAAAACTGTTATAGCACGAATAAAGAGGTGACAATTCACATCTTTGCTCCACAGGATATTCCACAGAGGAACAGTTTTAATAGGGGCAATTTCTTCAGCAGAAAGGACATTGTTTCTGGAAAGACACGCTGTTACATTGACTTTTTCGTTGTTTTGAGCACTAAAAATATCACTGTAGTGAGAAAATATGTTTTTGTAACTTGAGTGAAACACCCCTTTAAATTATCAGGGCTGCTACACATGAACAGGTATTGCAGTAAGTCAGTCACAGAGAATATCACTGGTATAACTGACTGTGAAACGGCCGATTTAGTTAAATTCCACGAAGCCTGTTGATGGTTTGATGATAGCTTTTAGTTTCTGTGTGAGAATGTGTGTGTGTCTCTCTGTTGGGTCCTAAAATCACATATTATTATACTATTATACTCAATTTCTATCCGCCACTCAAATGCCCATGAAGTCAAGTTAAGTTAATTTTATTTATATAGCCAAATATCACAAATTAGCCTCAGGGGGCTTTTCAATATGTACAGCATCTGTCCTTTTAGACCGTCGCTTCGGATAAGGAAAACCTCCCCCCCCCCCAAAAAAAAAAAAAAAAAAAACCCCTGAGGAAAGCAGTTTAAATGGTCTTTAGTCTCTGAATACACACGTGGGCTGGAGGCTGCCTCTGACCTTTTGCTGCTCAGCACCTCTCCTCCACTGTTTCCGTCTCATCCCTCTCATTTAATCTCTCCCGCTCTCCCTCTCTCACCTGCCGCTCTGCTGTGCAAGCCTCTCTCTCTGCTTCATTATACCGTGTGCGCTATTTTCTCCGTGGCTGTTTCCTCGCGCAGACGCTGCTGCTGCTGCTGTGCGTGCCGTTACGCGCGCATACGCACACGAACACTCGCTAATACAGCGTGACATGCCGCCCTGCTGTCACGGTGTGCTGAGCTGAGGATTCAGTAAGGGCTGATGAACAGCATGGGTGCGAGAGGAAGAGAAAGAGATAGGAAAAGAGGTTGGACCAATTTTACAGTCCCTTTGTTATACCTGCAGGCAGTATGGATACAGAGTAAACAGCACTTTCAGTCCTCTTCAATTGAGTGATTAGTCTCATTTGCATTCAGGAGCGCAAACTCAGTTTTCTTTTTTACTTTGGAATAATTTTTTCCAGGTCACTGCTTAGAAAAACAAATCGGAGGGAATGTGAAATGGTGCCGCTTTAAAATGTTGCAGTCAATTTAAATCGCGTCAGGTCAGCGAAATCACCCGTCTGATCTGAGATCTGTGGATTGAAAAAGATTTCGATAGAAGGAGGCTGAAAGAGTCACAATGTGTGTGACTGGGAGAGAGAGAGAGAGAGAAGAAAGAGAGAAGCAGCAGTCTCTGCAGATGGATACTGATTAAATATTGATGGTCAGCAGTGTAGAGGGGCTTGATTAGGACCTGACTGAGCCAAACACACACACACACACAGGGCGAGAACCTTGCTCCAGAATCGGAGCAGGTTTTCATTATGCCGCCCCGCTGGTCAACCTGCCGTCTCTTTACTTTTCATTCTCACCTTCCTGCATCTTCCCTCCACTTCCTCCTGTCACACAGAGATCACACGCAGGAAACAACACATGCTACAATCATGCTACTGTCGCACTTTGCCCTTGATCATCTTTATGAGCTGATACCTGGATGCAGAATCTGTAGGCAACGGGATGGGATTTTGGTTTCCGTTTGTAGTTTCCGAGTGGTATCGACCAATCACGTTTGAGCAGGCTTTGGTTGTATGCAGGTAAACAGTCCGAGTGGAGAGCAAAAGAGGCAGAAATGCAATCTCAGAACACATCAGCTGTCGTCTGATGACTAGAGGTCGACCGGTTAATCGACATTAAACAACCCCATGATGGAGCTGGTTTGCACAACATGCAGAATCATGCAAATCACCTAATTTTAGAAAACGTGTACATTAAATATATATATATTTATTTAAAGCTGAGACCTTAATCTTTCATTTGCTGCTGGTTAGAGTGTTCTGACATAAATTATGCCAGAGAGTGTGCCAGCCAACCCTGGGCTCCCCTACACACTGTATATTATTCTCACTTATCTATAGTGTCATCCAGCCGTGGAGATATTTTCAGCTTTATGTGCCGAGGTTTTGAGATATCCATCTCCAGAAACAATGTCTGGACAATCCACAGGCCACGTGAACACTTGTCAACGGTTTTTTATGGGGACTATTTCTTCGGTGAGAGTCGTATGAAAAGTGTTCACAGAAAGGATTTTATAGAGTAAGCAGGACAAGTTTCATTCTTTGAGGATACTACAAATAGAATTACATTCACCTCTGTTGTATTTGCATGAATCTCAGAGACGTGCACCTTAAAACGTCTGCATGCATAAGGTAAACGAGAACATGTTTCACAGTGCGTTCACAGTGGATTTAAATAGTTTTATTTTTTTTTAATATGAAATGTTAACAGACATTTCTCAAATCTCTCATTTCTGACCACTATAACAGCTGGTGGCCCTGTTTTGTGCAAACTGCTTGTGAGCAGAGACAAAAGCACTGTGACTGTTTATAATATCCAGAGAACAGAGATGAACAGCAAAGTAGATGATTATGCTGCAGATGTGGTTTGAGAAACATTTTGATTCATTACTTCCGCCAAGGAGGAGGTTATGTTTTCAGTTTGGTTTGTTTGTGTGTTTGTCAGCAGGATTACAGAAAAACTACTGACCCGATTTTCATGAAACTTGGTGGGAGGGTGTAGCACGGGTCAAGGAAGAACCCCCCGGAGTGGATCTGAATCACGGGGCGGATACATGAAACATTTCTTAGTTTTGTTACCATTGTGAGATAGGGCACGGCCTTGGCAGAGGTCTGCACTCTCCGAGTGCCCTTCCCTTTAAGTGGCATAAAAACTTTCCACACAATCTATTGTAACCACTTTGAATACAACTCTACCACAGCCTCCTCTCTCCTTAACTCTTTCACCGCCAGAGATTTATAAAGCCGGGCCCAGTGCCCAAAAGAAAGATCAGGCCTTCTGTTTTTATAGAAAAAACACTTTATTGTAGCTTCATTCATTCTTTTTGTTGGTAATTTTCATTAAAAAACACAACAAAAAGTTGAGAAAATTGGGTCATTTCTATAATTTTTGCCCACGTATTATTTGCCTAAATATAAAAAAAGTTATCTGTCTCTACCTCTGGTAGGTCTGATAATGTTATATGGATGAGAAATCCCAGAAAATAATGTCATTTCGGAGCTCTAGTCACCCAGCCCAACATTCGCTCAGATCCACCCCAGGGAAGGTGCCCCTCGCTCTGGTAAAAAAATCAGCCTCTCCAGCCTCCCCTCCAGCCCAGGGCAGGGCCTCCACCGGGGAGACACTCTAGCAAATCCCAAGTTTTTTAAGCCAGAATGCAGTATTATCCATATAACAACCCCCCCACACGGTATAACTGCGAAAACACGGATTGCACGAAAATCTCGTCACTGGAAAAAGTTACAGAACACAAGCTCACAAGTGTTTAACGTCCATTTTTCAAGCCTATGGGCGAATGGTCGATACTCAAAAGTGAGGTTTTGGGTGGAGTGTAACTTGTCTAAAATGTAAATATAAAATCTACTCTCGCCTGTACACTCTGTGTCTAGATGCCGTTTCACTGACTGACTTTGTGTCCCCCTTGAACCATAACAGCTGCAGCACAACCACAGTAATCTTAAAGTTGAAATTATAGGTTTACCACTGCTTGTGATTCCATTGCTGTTGTACTCCGACACAACAAAAGACACCCTTGTATAAAACATGAAAACATTTTGGATTATTATTTTTTTTATATATACAGAAGGTTTTGATGTCACGGGATGCTTAAATATCTCGACGCTGTATGTGCAGAGCATTATCGTTTGTTTTCAGGAAACGCAGATGCAACTTACATGTGTTAACGTGTTTGTTCTCTCTCCTCTGTGTTCTTGCAGTTACGTTGCTGGACTCCATGTCAGCCTTGGCCGACCTGGGCTGGGAGGCTTACCCTAATGAGGGGGTGAGTATATGCAGCACAACACACACAAACAAACAATCATCCTCTCTTTATGCCAGAGCTGGCACCGAAAGTATAAATCTGATCGCAACTAGCGGGTTGTGTTGACATGTTTTATTTTCAGGGAACGAGCAGCAGCAGCAGCAGCGGCAGCAGCAGCAGCACTGGAGTGTGTGTGTGTGTTTTAGAGAGCACTGGGTTCTTGAGCGCTCCTTGCTAAATCGGGAGTCTGCAGGGGGAATTTACAAATTATTTCCGCTGCGCTGAAAACGCTGTGGCACCGGAGCCTCCATTTATTACGGGTTGCGATTTTTTTGGGGATGGAGTTAAAGGGACGGGGTGAATATTCTTACGTAAGAGGAGATGCTGTGTACATGTTTGTGCTATTTGCATGTGTGTGTGTGTAAGGGGGGGGTTATGTAACTAGCCTTTTGCAGGTATAGGGACCAAGGGAGTCTGGAGTGCAGCCACCGTGCATCAGAAAATGACAACAGAGAAGTGAGAGGAGAGGAAGAACGACGGAGTGCATTGAATAAAGAAATAAGAGCGGGTTCTGTATGTCACTCTAGCGCAGGAGCTGTTGAATGGCGCTGAATTAATTCTATTTCCCCTTGAGTCACACTTCCTCTCCACTATTCAGCATCAGTGTGTTAAATCGCAGGATGCCACACGCAGTTTCATGGTTGTGCGCAGCAGAGAGGCAGCTGAAGTGCAGCAAAGCTAAGCCAGGATGTTTTCTCAAGCAATCAAGGGCTTCAGGTTCACTTTATTGAAATGCTCTGATTGGGTGGGCCACATTGTGGATGTTTGTGTGCGTTTTTTCTTCTTTTTTTTTTTCACCGAGGTCCTTATAGCAGAGCTGAATGCGTTCCGTCTGTGGCTAAGCCAAAAGGTTCAATCTAATTTTGAAAACCAAAGAGCGCACGAGTTACTTTTATTGAAAATATGGTTCGGTTTGGGGCGGCTTAATCACGGCCCCCGGAAAAAGCACATGTGTTGTTAGTTTACCCTCAAAGAAATGTGTTGGCTGCAAAGTAAAATATATAAATAATAAACTCCATCCTGTATATCTTTTTTTTCACGAGCTGTCAACATCGTGGGGATCTCCTCCCCGAGAGGAAACACAACTCCTCTGTCAAATAAATACCACATCCTAGATAACACTCATTGTAAAAACAGGGGTCAGGCACTGCTTTATCAGGCTGCTTTATCTGATAAAGGAAATTATTAAATTGATTAAAGCTGGCCGAGTCTTTGGTTTGTTCTTAATGTGACTTAGTGGTACATGAAAGCGATGTTATCTTCGATAAACATGATCCTCCTCGCTCTTTTCCAGTCGAGTCATTGTCAGTTAAAAAGACTGAATGCAAAAGGCTCGATTGGATGAAATATAGCTGCTTCTGCTTCTTAAAATAGACGCACATTTTTTCTTCAGTTAGCTGTGAGTTTGGCATAAAATAAGAATTGTATTTCTCTCAAAGAGCTGAGAGGCAAACAGGAGCCAAACAAAGCAAATGCATCTGAAGCAGCAAAAAAAAAACAAAAGAAGATGAACTGAATGAAAGGAGTTTCTGCCCAACTCATTTCAGAATAAAAGCCTTTGTAAAGCGATGCCACAGTGAGGACATTTTCCCACCGGTTAATAAACATGTGACAACACCGGTGTTGCTGATTACACCGCGGCGAGCCAAGTCTTTATTTTTAAATCCGTCATCCGAAACAAATCCTTACGTACAGAAACTTTGCACACGGAGTCCGATGCATTTCATTATTTCATTTTCGGAGAAATAAGCCGAAACAGTCGGCGCTCAGATGAAGAGCTGAGGGCTGACGAGCTCTTACATGGAAACACATCTACAACACGCCGTGGCTGGAATTTTCTCGGTACCGCACGGCTCAGCTCAGCGTGAGTATCCCAACCAAAAAAAAAAAAAAGCATTACAGGATTATTCTTGCAAGATGGAGTTTAGAGACTTTAAGAAGATAAATGCATCTTGCCAAATAACTTCGACATGCCATTCCTGAGGAGACAGCACTTCTTGTATCAACAGTATTGTTTTGTTTTTTTTAAAATATGTCTCAAAATGAATGTGGTAATGATTTATTAATAGACATGGATCTAATGTAGAGGATAGGAGAAGGGTGATACGAGAGTGACGGACGGAGAGAAGAAAGGTGCCGGGGGCTGTGAGAAGGTCTTATGTTTCATAACAGGAGGATTATCTAGTTGACCTCTGCTCTTTAAACCTGCGGATTGGTCTCGACCAGAGGCAATTCCCACCAATCTGAGACCACTGTCTACCTGAATTAGTCCAAAACCACACTTGACCCCTGCAGGTCACGCTTAATCCATGCCGTGCAGGGCCGGATGTGCCCGAGACTGCGTGGAGCGACCCACTTCTGTCACCGGGCGGGGGTGTTCCTCGTGAGGGACACAAAACAGATACGTCTTAATGATGTTTGAACATTGGAGGGGGGCCCCACAGCACATCTACCCCCACTCGTTCCTCATTTCTTCATCTTCCATCTCTGTTTTTCCCTCCCCCCTCTCTCCTCCTCTAACCCCCCCCCCCCCTCACTAAGCCAGAGCTTGTTCCAAAGTTTGGGGGCCAATTATGTCCTCGTAGGTGTACCCATCAGATGATTGCAGAAGGAGGGATATTATGTTAAGCCGGTGAATGGTTGAACTTAAACCCTGATCCGACGTCTCTGCTTCACTTCAAAGCAATCAGGCGGGCTGCGCTCTGATTGGCCGAGGTGATTGAGGGTTCAGGGAGGAGGGTTTCATACTGAATGATAATTAGTGTTCAGACTGAACCAACGCAGGCAACAGTTTTCACTTTGTGTGCGCGTGTGTGTGCAAGGGCATAGGTTTAGTTAGGAATTTTCATGCACCAATTTGAGCCTTTTCTGCAGCAGGTTATGGTGCAAATATCTTTATTTTTGGAAAGTAAGGAGGGGTAGCAAAAGCACATCCTCCCCGAAATCTACGCCGATGTGTGTGTGCATATGTAGCGCATATCAACGGATCTCATGGGAAAGCGTGAATAGCACACCACTGCCCTTTCAGGACCCCTTGGCGTCACTTTTACATGCCAAACTATGGCGCTCGCAGTATGGCTGTCCTCGATTAAAGAAATGATTCGTCGACACTCGACACTCATATGATTTTGTCGACTAATCAAGTTTCTGATGAGCAGCACTTTAACGCTTGTGTTTACCACAGATGTGCTCATAAGTTTCTTGGAAATAAGTAATGAAAAAAGCATAAAAAATGACGAATCGACTAGAGAAATCTGTACATGCATGTACATGTACACATGAACTACGTCAGTTTAGAAATGTTGATGTGACACGTATGAAACGTACAAATGTAACTTATCCGTGGTTTGCAGAAACGTACAATGTCAACATTTTATTATGGCGACTGGGCTGGTGTGTGTG
>JAOVVB010052045.1:0-29366 GCA_028570985.1 Heterobranchus longifilis
CAAAATCGTCGTTATTCGACTAAGAGTTTCACAGCCCTAGTGTTTAGAGAATAATTGTTTTTAAAGCTGCTCTCCTGCCCTCACACTGATGTGGTGCCATGTAGCTTAAAATAGCTTAAATGTGTTCAGAAGTCTTGTATTTTGTGCTTAATGTTGTTTCATACTGTATTAAATTCATTCAGAGACTGGTGACTAACTCGGCCTTGGTAACTTCTTTTTTGTTTCGTTTTTTACCACTGAGGCATGTTTGTGATAAAAGATTATATAAATAAACCTGACAGCTGCTATTTGTCAAAATCTTGAAAGGCTACAAGTCATTCATAGAGATATCACGGACAAGGATTTTTGCTTAAAAATACAACTTGGGAGTTCTTTCCCATGATTAAAGTTCCTCTGATATCACAATCATTATCTATATAATGATTTTGCCCCCATTTAGCATTTTAGTATGGCTGGAGACTTTAAGCCACATCTGCATGACTTCAAAGAGCTGCCAGTGTAATGGGCTTGATACATGACTAATATAAAAAAAACTATTATTGACCTGCCAGTTGCTCTGGTAACAGCCCTCATTTAATCAGAAAGTACTCAACTCATGCACAGCTATTTGTTCAGTGCAAGTCACTCATTTTAAACAAAGAGAAGTAGCTTCATGAATACTTATTCATCGCTGCCATCTAGTGGCTGAAACAGAGTCAGCAGCAGATCAGAGGCTTCATAGCAAAATGGAACAAGATGAACAATTAACAAGGAGATACTTTGAATCAAAGCGGTTATTTTTAATTACACTTTTTGAAAAGGCAATGCGATCACACTGACGTGGAGTATTTTTGTTAATACATGTCCTGTGTATTTGTTGCGTTGTAACGTTGTCTCTGCACTATTCCATGTCCAAGTCGTCCATCTCCACGGTGACCTCTCTCTTGACCCAGGGTAAAGATGAGGGCACGTAGGGGTCGTATGTCCAGCGAGGGTACACTCTCTTGTACAAATTCATCAGGACAGTGTCTTGTGAGCGCAGCTGATTATCAAATACACACTTCATGTGACCGTGTGTTCCTGAAAAGATCAAACATGGCAGTCAGAATTATACAGATAACGTTTACATGCACAAAATATTACTGTGTTTGCCGTTATTATGCAAAAGATAATATTCCTACTAAGCTGTTTTCATGGTTAATGAAAATTTGTACATGCAGCCGTGCAAAATAGTATTTTTTTTCAAAGTTTTTCCACCGGTGGCGGACTTGTTAAGACCGTACCAACACAGCCTCCCTCTTTCATTCCTTCAGCCACCTTCTTGAAAAGGTTGTCGTTGTGATGCGCACATCTAAAATCCTGTTGATATTCAAGTCTTATAATGTTTAAAAGTAGGTGTGTTTGTGTGTGTGGGCTTTTGTTTTGCCTTGCAAACTGTTGGCTCGTTGGTTGGTGAACGCACAGAGCGAAACGTAAACAGGCAAGAGGCTGTGTGTCGCAAACTGCAGGAAAAACCCCAGTTGAAACGCATCATCCGAATGTGCTGTAACATCCAAAGAATGCTTCTAAAACCTGAATAATACCGTCACATCCCACATGTCTTCATCAGAAAATGCTACACTTGGAATAAGGCCCAACTCAGAATATTCAAATGGAACATGCTGTTTACATGACCTTTGTAATATTCTGAGTAACAGAGGAATATTAGTGTGTGTGTGTAAACATCGTTATTGCTTAAAGAAGTTTCTGACACCACATTTAGTTTTTTTTAATTCCCTCACCCAGAGCCTCCTTGATGTGGCCTCTCCGACCCCACTTTGTTCGCAGCTCCACTGGTTTAAACCACATGATATCATCTGTCACGGAGAGAAACAAAAGAAGAACGGTAATCCATGAAGGCTAAAGCCACAGAGACGTCAAGCGTTACGTAATACAATGTATTCGTAGTAATAAAAGTACGCGAAGATCCTCTTACCCCTGTTAAAGAACATGTAACGGACAACCGCAGAGCGCCGGTTGATTTTCAACGGGTGTCCGCTCAGGACGATCCTCTTCAGCACAACACGCTGAGGGTCACAGCTGAGCAGGCTGCCTGTCGCCACCAGGTCCTGGATGCCTAGAAAAGACCGTAACAAAAGCACAATACCGGCACAGAATTAGCTCAAGTGGATAACTGAATAAAACGGACAGAATAGATGGTCAAAAGTTTAAAATCAAGGCAGCCAGACCACAAATGAAATCCACTTATTTTGAGGTATGCACAGAACTTTTCATCCCACCATCGTTCCTTTGTTTGAAGAGCAGGACTCCGGCGGGGGGGAAGGTAATGGGAGCGTAGACCGAGACCACGGTGGGGGCATCAGGCCGGAGGAAGCGCTCCATCTTGTGCTTGTCAGCTAGAGAAGAGCAGAGCCGAGTTCAACACTCAATAATTCATTCACTGCTTTATATCCAGCAGCTACGTCTGTTTCAGACCACCTGCTTCTACCATCACTCTGCTCATATATATATATCATATATATATATATAACAGCAAATTCATAATGCTTCAGGGCTGCACCGAACAATTAATTTTTTTTTTATTAATCTAACTATATTTTTTCGATTAGTGGATTAATCTAACGACTAAATTATCAATTATTCTCAAGATTTTTTTTACGCGATTAATATAGTTAATTTACCCAAAATAAATATCAAAAACCTGTCTCATTATTATTTCAATATTTTATTCATTCATCTTCTCTTAAAAACAAATAGCTGTATATCATAGCAAGCCTTTCCCTGAACTGGAGAATCAGTATTTAGAAAAAGGGGGAACAAGTGAAATTAAAATGGTTATGACATGTATTTATTTAATCACTGGAGTAATATGCAGTTAAGATAATCACCGGCAAATGTATGTATAGGAAAATAATTTATATTATTTATAGCAGAATGCAACAACAGTCTGTAACGTTACGTGTAAAGCCATTTTCTCACTAATTGCCCGTTAAAGTAAACAAGTGATAAAACGGCAGAATAACAACATGAGATGACGCACGGTGTAACGGTGTCGGATCGTGGGCGAGGCTTTTTTTTCCTGCTGCAGCTTGTTCTCCGGGGGAATTGGGGGGGAAACATGCTTTGACTGAGCGCAGCCATCTTGCGACGCGCCGACGCACATTTTGCAAGTCGACGTATTTCTGTAATCGATTACATCGGCGAATCGCCCCGAACCACAGGCACGTTTGCTCGATAAACAGGTGTCGTACCTGAAGTGTGCTGAGAGAAGATGGGAGATGCCCTGAACCTCCGAAACCCACAGTGGAACACCAGCTCCTCTTTAGATTTGATGGGCTCTGTGTTGCTGGGGTGTCTCCTCACCAGCAGGTGCATCACTGACATCTGTGCACCAGAGGAACAAATGTCAATATTAACAACAACAACAACCGGACCGTCAGTGTGACTCTGTTTTCAAATGGACAGTTATGAATTCAGACAGAAAGGCTTTTGGATGTTAAAACCGTGGATCAGACCTTCTGTTCATGGGGCAATAGAGACGCCATCATCAGAGGTCTGCCTGACCGCACGCTCTCCATCACAGAAAAGGGCACGTCGACGATGTGCAGCGTAACGTACCAGCCCACCTGAAACAGAAGTCGCAGAGTCTGTGAAGCCACGAATCTAAGATCTAACAAAAGGTGCATTTACAATTGAAAAGACTTTATTTTACCATGGCTCCCTCTTCCTCGGCCGCAGCCTCGGCCAGTATGCGGCGGCGAGTGCGTTCGAAGCTCTGGAACTGGAAGATGCGCGAGTAGTTGATGGGCAAGTTCTCCATGGGGTCCCAGGGCGAGGAGCGGAAACTTTTTAGGCCTCTATAGCGCTGGAACCTTGACGGAGGACAGCAGCAGAATGAAATGTGGCCATGATCAAAGTGAATTTGTTTTCCGTCTAACCTAAATTCACAAAACTTGCATATTTATTCGCCATCCCACATAAAAAAAAAAAAGCCGAACTCACCTGATTCTAGCTGCCATGTCGAGGGGTGTGTCCACCTCATCAGGAAACATCTCATGGGCTCGAGCCTCGCGGTAGCGTTTCAGGCCTTCTTCTTCTGCAGCCTCATCAATATGCTCATCATAGCGCTGATCTGCTCCAGTTCGCTCTTCGGAGCACACCTCCTCCTCCTCTTCCTCCTCCTCCTCCTCCTCTTCTTCTGAGGCACAGCCTGAACCTGGCTCCTGCAGAGAGCACACAGTACCATTAGCTTTAGTATGCAATAGTTTCCCTGTCCCCGTGATGCTGGTCCAAAAGTCATTTCTGACATTGTGAGATTCACTGTAGTTCCTGGTTTGAAAGTTGCCTGAAACAACACTTTTCCTGTCTGTGTCTTGACGATACAAGATGCTATCATTTAATTAAAATGGCCCAAAAAAAGGGTTTTAAATATGGCTACATCCACACCAATACCTTTTCATTTTAAAACGCATAACTTTTAACTTCTAAACCCAGTTTAGTTTGAAAACTCCGGAGCTGCGTTTCAGTCTGGACAGGCGGAAACTGAGACTTTTATAAACAATGACGCAGACACCCACATTCACTTCCTGATTGGGTCTTCTTATCAGTTAGCTCGGCTTCATTACACGACATACCTTTTGTGATTTCATCCTTCTTGTGTGGGTACTCCTTATCCATTGCCATGGCTTCTTCCGGCGACGCATAATGCTCCTGGTACCGCTGCAATATGCCGTCTGTTTGCTTTGCAACGACTCCCAATCTATGTTTTTCACCATCTTTACCACCTTATACTCGTGTGTTCCCTTCAGTTCCACCTCATCGTTTGTCCAAGCAAAGAAATCTCTGGTCTTACTTTTTGCCATTGCTGTTCTTCCTCTGTAGTATTTTCTGTATTTTCAACCGCAGAGAAATGTTAGACAATCTGCTTACATCAACACCTGCATCCCCAGTGTACGTGAATGGTCATGTGATGTGCGTTTTCAGGCGTGTTAATATGGACGGAGTTGATTTTTGATACAGTGCTAAAACGCTTGTGTGGACGGAGATCGTTATCAATGAAAGAGATCGAAGATCGATGGAAAAGTATGGATGTGGCCTAAGCATGGCCTGGTCACAGCCTCTTGTCTGCGGAGGCAGACATCTCAGAGCTATATACTGTATATAAGATGTTTACCAGCACTGCTAGAGGCTTCCCCTGTTCAAACTGTGAGATTTTCAGTGTTCAATCCTTGTGCACATACAATAATACAAGTTTCTCTTGCTGTTCTGTATTAAGTATTTGTTTTCCTAATTCATCAAGGCAGTTTTTTTTCCTCCCCCATTTTCTAAATTGCAGACGCAGTGTTTTACAAACAATGACCAGACGCACATGTTGGGAACACAAGTGCAGTCAAAGAGATTCTAAGTATAGAAATTGTATTATAGCCAAACATAAACAACACCGACCCAGAGCCACAATAAGAACAGTGTTTTCGGTCGGTATGTGTGAATGTGATAAGGAGTTGCCAGGATTCTGTGGGAGCCCCTGGTTTGCATATATTTAAATGTTGTGCCGTTCCTATTGTGTCTACAAACGACTGTCTACAGTGTTTCCAGACATTCACTATCTAGAAATGCAACTTCCGTGGGCAATATATTTGTATGAGGAAATGAATCATCAAACAGGACATGCTTTAAAGTGCTCCCTCAACTGGCAGATTACAGGCAGAGCCAGACACATGAGGGGAAAGCACTCAGCATGGGGCTGATTCACAACCTTTCCAACATCCCCGCTGCAATAACAATAATCACTATCATTTGAAGTACCCTTTTCCCTATTGTTACCTTCTCCTAAATACGTATTCCTGCGCGTTAACCTTGACATCAAACACATGCTAATAACAATCACAGATCGTAATGAACCCGCTGCATAAAAGGAGAGTTTTCCCCCGACTTCTTTTCAAGCAGAGCTGGAAATAAATAAATGGTCGACCCCTCCCTTCGTCCAGACAGGAAGTTCTGTTCACAGGACAGGAAGACAGGAGGCTTCTCTCGGGACTCCTGCTCCAAACACTATTGTTGTGGTGAGCAGCCTGGCACTACAGAGACAGACACTGAGAAAACAAACAGTGCCGCGCAGTTACGAGGTGCACTGACTGTGGGTCACGTATGCACCGCGCCGGCCCCCGGAACCACCGACACTCTGACTCATAATGTAGCTTCTCCGCAGATTACCGTCCTCGTCATCCTCCACAAGATCAGACTGTCTGACTGCAGCCGCACTGTTGCTATGACAACAGGCAGCAGCTGAACAAACTAATCCTCTTGTGCTGAAACTATTAATTGATAAATCATTGAATAAAATAGAATTAATTTAACAACATTTTTTTTTTTATAATTTAGTAATACTTTTTTAGAAATTATAATGCCAAACATTTGTAGACTCCAGACATTTGTAGACTCCAGCTTCTACCAGGTGAGGGTTCGAGCATTAGAGACTTTTTAGAGACGTACTTTGTGAAAATAGGAGATATGTCCATGCTATCTGTAACCTTTGAGTTTCTAATAACAGAATTACTAAAAATAACAGGAAAATACAAAGGCCTGGAAAGGAGCAAACGATTTTGTAATTTATGTAACGACGACTATGTGGGGGATGAATATTATGTTTTATTTGAATGTAAAAATATAAGCATCGTGGAGAACAGGAAGAAATAGCTTCCAAAATACTTTTGTGTTCTGTCCCTCTTTAAATCATTTGTTTTGTGTTCAGGACTCATGTTGTACTGTTGTTTTGTTTTGTTCAATGTTTTGTACTCCGTACCACTATGTGTGGTCAATAAACAATCTGAATCAGAAAATCGGCAATTTGAAAGTAACAGGTTGGACATTTGTCCTTTTTTTGTCTTTACATTTATAATTAACTGACCAAAAGAAATGATGTGTTCCCCTTGACACTCTATGTAATCACACTGCCTCTTGAATTATTCAAACTATAGAGGTACAGAGTACGCCAAAGGAAATGATCGATAATCAATAAAGATTCCTTTTGTTATGTGTGTACCTGTGGGGGGGGGCTCAGAAATACTTCCAATGTGTACCTGAGAGTTATTGTCCTCATCCTCTCCGTCCATGGCTTCGTCCAACATGTCGTCGTCGTCGTCGTCCTCATCGCTGCTTTCTTCGTCTACCTCTCTGTTCTCCTCCTCGTCTTCATCAACGATCCACGAGGCCTGGTAGTCTGATGTTCCTTTGGGGACCTTCATCACACGCTTTTTCTTCCTGGCCTCTAAACACCAGAGAGAAACATATAGAGTCCTGTCTTATTGTGGCAGGTTTCATTGTTTGTAGCCTTTTTTTTTTTTTTTTTTTAAACTAACCACATTTTAATCAAGAAAGGCATTTTAGTACACAAGTGATTTGTGGTTGCCAGAAATTATTGTAAGTTGTACTTGTAGGCAAACAAAATACTGCAAAGTACAGTTTCACTTTGAGCTAATTGAAGAGGACGTGATAGCCATGTACAAGTTTCTTTCTGTAACTCCCTGCTCCTGTTTATCTGTTTTACAAATATCCAGTGTGTAATATAAAACTGTAATCAACAGAAATGTGGCAAACCAGCATCATTTGTACAAAGTTTCCTCAATATAATTGACTATAATAAGACAAGGTGACCTCTCTCACAGTGATAGTTCTGTTTTGATCCCAGAATAACGGTGATTGCGCTAACACAAAATATATACACTCTGTTTCTGCACCTTCGGCTTCCAGAAGCTCGGTTTCTGTCGGCCACGTCTGCTCTCCATCCATGGGGTCCACGTCGGCCTCCGCCTGCAGACTCTCCCTGCGGGACGGATCTGCTTTCATGAGCACCCTCACCGGAGCCTCATCTTCACCGCCATCCTGTGGGAAGCACAGACGACTGAGGTAAATGGGAAATGTTAAGATTAAACTAACTGCACAGAAAACCCCCAAGAAACGTGTTGAAAGTCTGGGGTTCGTACATCTTTTTAGGAGTAAAATTCAAGCACATTTCAAACACTTTAAACTATTTCAAGGTCCATAAACAATCAAAACACTCTTGACAAAGGTCCAGAAAGACCCGAAACATTCGGAAATTGTGATGCTGAGCGAGCGCAGTGTGCGCAATCTTCTTTATTCAAGACTCAAGGCATCTAAATCAAAACTTTCCAGACTCAAAGCCTTAATCATCACATCTAAATTGTTGCTATAAATGTAATTGCGAAAAATAAAGTTGACAGAATTCCTTTATATCCACAGCAGTCAACACATATTGTTACTTTGTTTAGCTTACCAGCTTTTCATATAAACTTTGATTGTTCTGTCTGGTGTGAGACGCCAGGAGACGACAAACAGATATGACGACGGGATCGTTTCATTTCAAATATTAAAAGATTTTTGGTTTACACGAGTGACTGTGTCGATGAAACACCAGATTACGTTGAAAATCAGACACTCTTTTCAACAATATGAAAATCTGATATTTGAATTTGCTCAAGTACCTCGCTTGCTTAGGTAATTCATTATAGTCAATATCACGACTGCTTTAATCGTTGTCAAAGTGACATTATTGCTGCATAGTAAGGAAGTTAAAAGTGCACATTTGTCAATTAATTGATCGACAGAAAATTAATTGGCAACTATTTTGATAATGGAATTATCATTGAAGTCCTTTTTTAAGCAAAAAAGCCAAACATTTGCTGGTTTCATGCTTCTTAAATGTGAGAATGTTATGCTTTTCTTTGTCATACATGATAATAAAACTAAATAGCTTTGGACTTTTGGACTGTTGGTCAGATAAAACATACCATTTGAGGAACTTGGGCTCTGGAAAATTACACAGTTGCAATCCCTGCACTCCATTATTGTGCAACAGATAGGACACGACATTCACAGTCTCTTCACCTACCTGCATGTCAACATCTCCTGCCTTGCCGGGCTTTGCTGCTCTGGCTGCTGTTACGTTGAGGGGAAGAGGGTCTGACGGAGCATCAATCTGACTGAGCTGAAAGTCTCCGTGCCCACTGATGTGCACCAGTCTGTCCACTAGTAGAGGACGGCCACGGACGTACCCAGAGACACAGAGGGTGCCCAGGCCGGTGGGTCCACCACCCGTCCCCTCGGCGGGGCTGTTGGGCGTAAAAGTGACATGCTGAGCCAAAAGATGGGAACGTCTGGAACGGAAGCCGAGCTTTCTCTGTCTCTGAGTGCCCAGGTGTCTGAGGAGCAGAGTGGCATCCTGCTCCGAATCCAGAGGGAAGAGACGGGCGTCTGGGAAACGGATCTCTGTGATCTTTGACAGAGCTCTCTTGGACTCCACCCTCTTCTTCACAGGGAGGTCAGACACACCCTGACACACCAGTGCTACATGGGGTGAAGTTAGGGACAGTAAGATAAGCATTTAGAACCCCATGAAAATCTGAAATCATGCATAACATCTGCTGCAACAACCGTCTATCCCAGTGTCAGTGGAGGAGTCTAAAAGCTCCAGCAGTGTGTTCAGGTTTATACCCACCATGACTGGGGAGGCCCTGGGCAAAGAGGCAGGAGAGACAGTAGTCTCCGTAGCTGTCCCAACCGTCAGTAGAGTCCAGCACAAACACAAGGCTGTCTGCAATCTTTGCCACATCCAGCAGGGAGTGTATGTCAGCTGTCCAAAACACCATTAGAGAAGCTTCAGAATGGGACGACATGATGCTCATAACAAAGACAAAATAGTACAAAAAAGGTCTATAACATAGTATAATCTATGAATACTTAACCAGGTTTTACATTACACTGTTTAATTGTAGCAATGTAAATATACCGGACTGCGCTTTGGTGTTTTGTTTTTATGTATGTATTGTTCTATATTTATATATATTTTTTAAACCGAATGAGTACATTCATTAACACCATTCCTGCAAAAATGAACTCCATTTAACTCAATTTCATTTCATTTGAGTTTTGAAGCAACAACTGTTCCATATTATTCAATACTAAGGATGCTAATTTAGATTTTTTTTTTTTCTGACCGATAGGCGACACTTGTTAACTGATCAGTAACTGTTAACAGACAAGCAGCAACTGAATCCCAAACAGGAAGCTCGCACATACTTTCCACGTTCAGCGTCTATGGACAGTTGCAGATTTGTCTTGTACACGCAGCCACGATGTTGCATGCATTGTCGTGGACACATGCATGCACTTTCCCAGTTGTCTAGAGTTTCCGCGATCAGCTCCGGCAGCCGCGTCGCAGTCAAAGCCCGGCACGTCTGCACCCGGTGGAATCCAGGGGTTAAGTCCCCAAGTCTCACTGCATTAATTAGTTTAGCTGCGAGGTTGTCAGTTATGTGTCTGACACTGTGTTAGTAGAACAGTCAATTTGACCCACCAGTCCTCTTCTATATAGTGGCATGTGTCACATAGCTCTCCACTGTGAGCGTGTCGTGAGAGCCACGAACTTAGCAGAAAAAAATAGCGTAAATCGTAAGCTAATCCAATAAAAGGCACATGTGGTTGCATGTGTCGCCCCATGCGTTGTATTTAAGAAGTATATTGTATATAAACAATTCATTATTAACATCCCTACTTAATACTTACCCGTGCTGTGGCTTAGAAAGGTGAACCGTTGTTTAAAACGAGGCAGAAGCAGCCCAAAACTGTCACTGACGCCACTGATGCACTGCTCCTGATGTATGACGCCCCCAGCACCCTCCCCACGTAGCAGTTTGGTAACGGCACCGGCATCGACTCCAGCATGGAGGGACAACACAGCGACCAGATGAGGAGGACCGTCCCTAGTGCCGAGACGTCGCTTTTCTGTCAGGACCTAAAAAAGACAAGAGACATGGAAACTCTGCAGCACCATTCAGGAATTCAAAGAAGGCTATTCTTCATGAGAAAAAAAAAAGAACAAAAAAGAATACCATGTCTTTCTTATTCCTGCGTAGCTGGCTGGCTTTGTGCCTTCTGTCCATCCTCTTTTGCTCTTTCCTCTGTTTTTTGGTGAGGGCCGTCACTGACACTCTCCCTGAGAGACAGTAAAACAAGGATTGTATACTATGTTGTGCAAGTGTATATAGGTGCACACTTTAAAGGCTGATTTGGATGCTTTATTGAGCAAACCTCATAGTATTTGCACTGTATGAAAAACAAAGTGCAAAAGAATGTCTCACTGTTCACAGAACAAACAAACAAAACACAACCTTGCTGCTTAGAAAATACCTTCTAGTACAAATTAGTCATCTGCCTGCTGCAGCAGCCTGCTGCGACATGTTAATGCATGCAAGTAAATACGTGTTGGTTTGCATCATTCGGCTTGTGTCAATCACTGCAAACTCATAATATCAAACAGTAAAGGTTTTTATAATTCAATATTTGAACTGCTGTTGGGTTTGAATGCATCCTTTAGGTAAAACATACGATGTCACTATAAGCTGTCAAGACATCTGCAGTAGATGTGTGAACAGCATGCGAAAAAGATAGTCACATGGATTTCTGTCAGCTGTTGAAGTTATGATTGATATCTACAATATCTTTGCTGCTGAGTGCTGAGTGGACAATATATCAAAAACACCTGTCAAGCTCAGTGCAGTCCAATACAACAGCCCTGCAACAAAACCGCCTTAACTTTGTGAGGCTTATGTTGATTTTTGTTTTTCTTAAATTCTTAGAGACATATTGATTTGATGGATAGTTTTAGAGACCATACTTTGTTTTGTCATTGCAAGTATTAACACAAAAACAACTACACAATGTGAACATGAGAAGGGATAGTTTATATTTACTTGACATACAAATACTAAACTTAAGAGATATAGACATATGGACATTAATTCAGATTCTGTGGACAGATATTGCAGCGAACCAACAGTTTGACAATTAAATGTTAAGTAGTTTTTGTTAATTTTGTCCCATTTGCTGCACTTCATTTCTATCCAACAGACTCAGTTCAGTGGGGTACAATGTAGAACTTAATGTGAAGTATAATTTAAACAAAAGACAAAGATCCCTGTGTGCACAGTTATGCTCAGAAACATAGAGACCGGCGGGTTTAATGCAAAGGACATAACGGATGTATTTTTTTGTAAATTGACCTCCATTTGTTTATTTGTTTTGGCTGGATGACTATGAAAAACTTGAGTTGTGATTGGAAGGGAACCTTTTTGGTAGCAGATTGTATGTGCCAAGCTTGGGAGAGAAGGCAGGATATTTTGTTTAGGATTGAGCTGTAAAATAACCTGTAATTTTGTAAGGAAATTAAAGTAATGTAATGAAATGGTCTGCAACTATACTTTTGGTGTCTTGTAAACCTATGACGGTTGGGCAGTTTGTGTGCATGGCATGAAAATAAAGAAAGTCATCATCATAACTTTGCAAATAGCTTCTCAATTGAATATGTGTATGTTGTTGTATGACAGAATAGCATACACTTTAATGGTAGTGTTAGTTGCAGTGCTAATGTGCTGGGTGGCATTTGTATTTATAGTCTGCAATGATAGAATTCTAATTTAATTGTGTTATGATAAGAGGATTACATGCATGTAAAGTTGTGAGGTATGAAAAACTCCATTAAACATTTTGGAATTTAAAAAAGCCAACAGACTAGCTGATTAACAGTATGACAACTGCTTATCTCCCTGAGATACCTGGAGCTCTGATTGGTCCCCCCATGCTATAAAAGGTCACAGGTCAGCTGGAGAAAGACGAGCAGTTTAGTTACCAACGTCAAGCGAGACGCGGCACATGGTCGGGCTGTTTACGCAATTTCTTACAGAAATGTATAGAGTTGATTCACATGTACAACATTTTCTACTGAACTCATGCCACCCCAAAATTCACAGGAACCTCAACACGTGTGTTTACAGAGCCGTGGCCACAGAAACAAGCTTAACAGCAGCTGCACTTTACAACTGAACGCGGCTTACCTTTGTTTTCTCTCTCAATTTCACCTTTCGTCCGGTGCTTGCCATGTTTGTGGCCTTTATTTTTCTGTTTATATATGCCGGGTCTGTGGCCCTGTTGTTTTTCCCCATTCGCAGCCATTTTCGCCATGTGGGAAAGTCAGAGCATTTACTTCCGCACTCGCGCCGGCGTCATGACGACAGAGGCGTGTCTTCAGGGTTTCCGGATATTTTTTCTTCAAAATAAAAGCCAAGTTCGTGATCATGTCAACATTATGTCATTTTCCACATTAATTTGCATGAATTAATACTGAGATCATATTACTGTATTTACTCAATGGTAGAGGAAGTATTAAAATATTTTACAAAGTAAAAAAGTAGCAATACCACAGTGCAGAAATACTATAATAAGTCCTGTAGTAAAAACTTTACATATGTACTTAAAGTACAAAAAGTAGAAGTAGTCATTGTGCAGAATGGTCCATTTCAGAAGAAAATATATTATGTTACTGTATTATAATTAGTGATGCATTAAAGTGTACATCACTTTAATGTTGCAGCTGGTAAAGGTGGAGCTCATTAATTACTGTATATTCTGGTGGGTAATTTAACCTATAAGAATACACCATTATTCGATGATTTGTATTTTGTACTAATAATATAAATCTGCAAAGTAGCTAATAACTAAAGGTATCAAATAAATGGAGTAGAACAAACAAAATAGAGAGAAAGGAGAGAAAAAGAGGAACTTGAGAAGGGAGGAGACTAGTCTGTACTTATATTGCTGGTAGATGAGTAATGTGTCCATGAAATCTTTGACATCCACTTTATTTAACTGTCACCATCAACATCATAATGATCATTATTTATTTACCTTAATTTTCAATTTAAAGTAAATTGGTTGTGCTTATTTTGTAATTTACAGATTTATAGAATTAGAAGTCCACTCATTGGTTTGCAGTCCAAGCCTTATATGGCCAACCTTATCTGCTTTCTGTTATGTAGTTCTGTCAGCGCTATTATGGGCTCAAAACAGCCAAATACTACTGTCACCTCTAGGATCTCCTCTCCTCATGGAGAAGCTCCAAGTTATGCAACACACATGCAGCACCAGTCAGTGGCACCCTCTGTCAAAGTAATGCAGTCTCATCCACTCACATTTAAGCAGACCCAAAAGCCCCTCTATAAAGGGCCAATTTGAGTAGAACGTTGCCATTTGTTGGCTTTGGAACAGGCAGGTTATTGTACAGGCTGAGTTACCATGCAGACAGATGACTATAGAGGGAGAGAGGCTTTGAACTTGAAGGAGAGGCTACAGGGGTTTCTTCTGTACAGTTACATCATGCACAAACCAACCAATGCAGAGAATAAATTAGTAAACAATAGCTGACTATCATGCACTGCCTGAAGAGAAAAAAATGCTTATACACTTGGTCTGCTGATGAAGGATTCTTTAAGAATGATGTAAGTACCATCGACACATCCAGTCACCTCCGGAAATCCAGTTTTGAGGAAGCCAGCGATTATGCTGCCAATTATTATGAACTTTTCAGAAATAAATTAAAAACAATTCAGTCATTCATTTCATTATTTCGCTGTCATACAATCAGTTATCTCATATTTTGAGATGCTTACAGTGTATCTGGTTTAAATCCTCAGGAAAATACAGTGGAAGGCCTTGAGATGCAGTCTTTGGCCTTTCAACAACAAGCCTTCTGCAGAGGATCCCCACGGCACATAACACACCAGTAAAGCTGCTCAGTAGCCAACAGTAGAATACTTGTGTTTGTACTGTTGTTAACTACTCCCTGGTGTGGACCATCAAAGTATCATCTTGTGAATGTTTGTCTGTGTTTTGAACTGTGTTGTTGTGGGCCAGGGCAGAATGACAGCAAAATGTACTAATGAGTGTTTTTGCAGAAACTGATATCTACTGCAAAGCTTATTCTCAGCCAGTGAGTACGCATTTTATTTAAATATTATAAGTTTAAAGGCCTAGCATGGCACATCTTACATACTCGTCTTCTTATGCAAGCACAATTCGATAATAATGATGCAAAAAATAATAATTGGCAAGCCATTGGCAATACAAATGTTAGACCTCAGGCACCCACAACGATGCTCATCAGATAACTACAAAGAAAATGACACAAGTAAAAAAAGAAAGAAAAATCTGAATCTAAGACAAAACATGTGCAAGTTAAGATAGGGCTAAAATATAAACAAATGAAATATAAATAAAGTAATATCCATTTGTGTAGACTGTATTACAAATTATTAGACTGAATGCAAACAGGTGTAATAGACACTCCCACTCCGGTTATAAGGAAAATATGTACACACCCTAGAGGCTGTTCTGTTTTGGCACATACAATGTAGGTTACTATCATCACTGAATGAGAGTAAAGTGGATTAAGCTATATCACTGTTTTCCAAGTATTGTTTCATCACGCTTGAGCCATACAGGAAAGAGAACAGGAATGTAGTAAATGTATGCATAATGACAAGTAATAAATAGCCTATATGAGGTGTAAACAGTTGTTAAACAGTAGGCCTAAAAGTAGCCTATATAAGGGTAATTAATTGTGCCAATATTAGATAAAGAAAATCTTCTTGTGCAATATGTTTATGAACCAAAATGTTGGATCTTGGCTTAAAGAAAATTTGCTATTAATATTTATGGTACCAAAGAATGAATTATTATATTTTGGATGAACCCTTGAACCTTTCTCTGGTGTGCCACCATCAAGACAAACAAATTCAATTTGTAGGCTACTTAGTAATTCAATAGCCAATAAAATAACAATAATATAAAAGAATATAGGCCTAATTGGCAGACTATACCATGAAGATGCTCATGCTCTCCAGAAGCCGAAAAAAAAAAGATTTTGGACTATGAACTTATGAACTCTTATGCCACCTTAAACAGACTCACAGGTCTCTACTTTACAACATGTGATAAAGTAACAATCAAAATCAATTCTACTTTTCAGATATCAGCATTTTTTTTGAAAGGGAATATAGCCTATTTAAGAATTTAAATCAGAAACAAATGACAAGTATGAGGAAATACTATATCACAAATTAATAAATTTAAAAAAGTTTTGTAAGAGTGGAGTATTTACTCCACTATATGCTTTTAATAATGTCTCCGCCTCTGGATGTTTTTGGGTCAGAGAGAGTTTAGTGCAACTACAACAGGCAGGGCGGAACTGCAGTTTGCAGTATGTCGAAGGAAGACGAGCAGTCAGGCAGAGTTACAGCTTAACTAAACAGCTAAGTAACTAGTTAGCATGCCAGTGTGCTAGGTTAAATCCCCAGTTTTTCTAACGACATCATCGCGGATACCATCGCGGCTTGTTTCTGGGTGTTTAGGAGGTGTTTGAACTTCCCTCACATTCTCCCCAACGTATTTTCACGAAGGGAGGCGGCGGTGGAGCGCTCGGCAGCCATCTTTGGACCTGCCTGGGAGTGGGATTCGACTATTCTGGCACCCCAGTTACTTCGAGGGTGGGGATTTTTAACCTACAATAATTCACTAATCTGCATGTTATAATCGACTGACAGCGTTCAGAACCACAAGGATTTAGCGTACGAAATCACCGCGCCGGGCATGAAACAGGAAGAATACTTTTATAATCCCAAACTGTTTTGAATTACACGACATTCTCTACAGTGCTGAAACCTGGCCTGTCAGGAGAGGGTGAGTTTCAGCTAACTGGCTAAGCTAACTTAGCAAACATCACATAGGTTAGCTTGCTAATTTAGCAATTTCTGGTAAGTGACTCTTAAAGTTGGTTTAATTCCACATCATTCGAGTAGTTACTCAACTGTTCACGTTGTAGATACGTCGCGAATATTGCGGGGATTGTTTGGTCATATGACACGTAACTTAGCTTAGCTAACGTTAAGTTTGGTGTGTTAGCTAACATTAACGTTACAGTCAACGTTGGCTAGTTTGGGAGCTCCTGAAACCTCTGATTTGTTTGCGCACGCAGAGAGTGTTGTTGGGTCTTTAAATTTCAGACTTTGTTAGTTTGATTTACTTGTTTGACAGCTGAAAAACAGCTGTTGGAAAGTGACAACTTTCAGAAAATCCCACTATGTGCTCTCTCTAATTCCACTCGTGTTGCAACTCTGGTGAGGTGTTACCTAGTCACAGGTAACTATAACGCAGTAGGCAAGGCTGGGCTACTCGTTTACCTTAGATATGATAGTTTTAGGTAAACCTTGGTCATTTGATTGTGGTTTAAAATTTTCAGAGCAATAACACTACTGTACAAGTGTCTCCCTATTCTCATAGACAGGCCATCTTACTCAATTAATGTACTGTGACGTAGGCCTGTACATAAACACAATTCTTTGTTTTTTGTTCTTTGACATGAGTGATACAGATAAAGGAAACACTGGTGGTTGCCACTATGTGATAATGTGTTTTTTTGTTCTATGGATTGAAGTGCCAAAAGAAAATGACTTAACTGATCCGTTTAATAAACTGCATACTGATTTCTAAAAAGTGATGGCAGTTGCATTTTGTAAAGGTAAATTAACTGTATGCTTATGAAAGCTTTAAAAGATGTTTTTCACCATGTCTGCAATTGCAATGCATGTCTGTGTAAGCATGCCATTGCTGCTTGTCTGTCAAGAAAGACAGATAATCACTAGTCAAAATGCTCACCAGGGCCTCTTCCTACCTCCCTATAGCTGTGCGAACAGGAAATGCTGAGAAATGCAGCGCAGTGAGGGCATACATTGGGAATTCCAGCCCTCCAGCTTTGTTGTCCTGTCCTGCTGCATTCTTGTGCATATGTGTGTGTGTGCTAGCTGGAACGCAAGGGTGTTTTATGAAGGTATCAGTTATCATCACTCACTTTTGGGCTCACGTGACCACAGTTGAAAATGCCATCATGGGATATGACAACAAAGCTCATTCATGAGCAACAATGTAGTAAAGAACAATGGCAATAAAGAGGCACACAGTCCCACATGGTAATGAGGCTTTATTTCAGGGCAGTGGCTGCATCTGTGTGGAATAGTGAGTTGTTCAGTGTTGTTGTTGTGAGACAAAAGATGTCTGCTTCAACTGGGGGCTGTTTCTCCCAGGCTGGGAAAGAAGTCTTGTGACTGTAGCGTCAGCTCTGCATCTGTTTGCAGCTGATCATCTGAGCCGCATGGACTCAGTAAACTTCCCTCAGTGATCTTTTACAGTCTACATCTGTATTACAGCAGTGACGCTGTGTAACAAACTATTTAATAGGCAGCAAATAGTTAAAAGTTTAAGCCTGAAAGTGGTGTTGTGGGCCTATGCTATATTCTGTCCATTTATGTAATTTTAAAGTGTGACTTCATCGACAAAATTTTAAAAAACAAACAAAAAAACAAATTTCCCTCATATCCCAGTGGGATCTAGTCATGCAGAGAGACACCCTACTGTTGATATTTTCTGTATTTTTCACATTCAGAAGAAAACTGTTTTCAGTACAGTACAACTCTTTTCAGTAAGGTTGATGTTATCCTGCATACCCAGGATGTTCTTTTTGGAAAGACAGACAGGCTGCTTTTTACGTTTTTGAACACAGTGAGCACCACCAACAAATTATTTATCTGTTTTGTGTTGGTATGTTGCAGCTGTGGACACCTCAAAATGACGGCAAATAAAACCAGAACCAAAAGCATGGCTAGAAACCACTCGAGATAATTGTCAAGAGGTGTTTTGTGATTTTGGTGAACTGATCCTTTAATCACATGTAGGAAGGTTTTATGGACAATGTTTGGTATGTTTGAGAACGTGTGTTTACCAAGTGCTTACAGGTTTAACAAGTCGTCCTATCACTGGAATGCTTTGTTTCAGTCCAGGCATATATCTCGCAGCGAAGAAGCATGTTGTTACCTCGGTTTCTTTGTTCGAAATTGTCAGCCTGTGAGACGGTTCTTTGTATCCTCCTCACATCTTTCTGTCTACATACCAGTCGCTGAAGGTGTGAGGGGAGTTTGTCAGGACACAGCCCACTGATTTCCTTACCGTGGTTGCTGTTACTATGGAAACAGGAGACTTATCTCTTGCTACCTCCAGGATTTCCGACTGGCCATTCTCTACATTTGCACCTGACATTATGGTTCATTTTCATGTGTTGCGTAGCCTTCTCTCGCTCAGGTTAATAGATTCTGCTATAGCACATATGGACTGCCTCTCACTGTAACATACACTCACCGGCCACTTCTTTAGGTACTCTTGTGCAATCTTGTACAAAGCTCGGCATAGATGAGGTATTAATTTAACTACATGTTTATTACTGAGGTTGTAGTTTGCAGTGATGTTGGACTGGACTGCATTATATTGTGGTGTTTCTAATATTTTGCGCCCCCCCCTTTACATACGTGAGAGGGCCAGAATATTAGAAACACCTCTCAATATAATGCTCTCCAATACAACACCACAACCCACTGCAACCTCAATAATAAGCCTAAAGTAGAATTATAATTACTTTTCTGACAGTGTCAACAAAAAAATGACAAGCTTTGTAAAAGTAGAATACGTGACAGAGCTGTTGTATTGGATTGCATTGTACAGTTGTACCTAATTAAGTGGCAGGGGAGTGCATACTTATTAATATTGTAGCATTACATTACCACTGTAAAGGAAGATTCAAGATGTTTATTTGTCACTCCGGTTATACAAGTATAATCATGTGAAATGCTGCGGCTGGGAGGCTCCATTAAAGAAACAAAGTAGTAATGTAGAAAATATAATAGAAAATAAAAATAAAATATAATAACAACTATATATATATTATATATATATATTTAAATATATACAATAAAACATATTTATTAAGGTAGAGAATATGTGTATATTTCCTCATCCAAATTAACTTCTTAAAACACCCCTGGAGCATATTGTACTTCTCTGCTGTCCATTCAGTATTAATAATGAAGCCCTGTAGTTTATACTGGGGACATGAATACATTAGGTCATACCACTCTGCTGTTGTTGTGGGGTTTTTTTTCCCAGTGTACTCATTGTTGTTTTTCCTTGTACTTTTAGCTCTGAACACATATGAGACCACTGTCCTGCAGATGAGCCATCTGTGGGGGCTTTCAAGTCGCTGTCGCAGACCCAGATAGTTCCTGGCGGCAGCGGCATTGCCCCCCAGCTCCCCATTATGCCCAACAGCAGTCGGGCGGGGAGCCTGAAGGACCCCGAAATTGCCGAGCTCTTCTTCAAGGAGGACCCAGAAAAGCTCTACTCAGATCTGCGTGAGATCGGACATGGCAGCTTTGGTGCTGTATATTTTGTGAGTATTTCACAATATAGGGCTATGGTCTATGTTCAGTCTGACATTAGCATCGTCCAAAAAACCCCAGCATTTTCGTCATTCATTTCAGTCAGTCAACTGTGTTGGCACATAAGGGTCTGCCCAAAAATGTAAGGGTTTTCAGAGTAGAAAAGTTATGTCTGGCTCAATTAATCAAATATATCTAAGTGCACATTTCTGGTATAGCACCATGTAACATGGTGTAATTCAGTTATTTAGCTCACGATCGTTGTTATGGTTAAAAAAATGAATGCTGCTATGATAACTTTCCAAAAAAGAAGTGCTGCATGAACGTGTCTCAGCCTGTCAAGTCTGTACAGAACAGGCTTGAAGATTGAGGCTTTGCCGTCTTGAAGGTCATTGGGATGATATTGATAAATCGTTCTGTTTTGTTTCAGTATTTAGCAAATGGAGAGCATTGTTCTATCAAAAACCAAGGCCTTTAGATCCTTTTAAACATTTCTGAATATTTCCCAATGATTCTAAAAAGGACTGTTTTGGCGACACTGTCAGTGTGTCACCGCTGACCTCCAGCAAATTATTGAGCAGGCAAGCTTGACAGTAAAAATCAATTATTGTGATGTATTTTGGTCTCAATAGCTTTGAAAAAGTGATATTTTGGGTGTGACTTGGTGCTTTTGCATAATGTGTTAGCCAAAATATAACCCATTTTATCTTAGCATAGTCTGTGTAATATGGATATTATTGTGCTCAAACAGTAGTATAATCAATATTCATTGATTATGTCAGTCAGCTTACAGAGAATTGTTGTTTTTTGTCTTACAATGCCATGTTGTCATGATGGTTGGGGCAATGAGGTCATCATATACAGTGATTGTTGATTTAATAATGCAAAAAGACAAAAATGGTTTAACCTTTACATGTAAATAATACAGACAAAATAAATAATCATGGGTACCTCAAAATACAGCTGATAGTTCTACTGGAGCTCGTGTAGCATGCATCACTGAAATAAAACTTAAATCATTGGAAATGTTATGAAGTAAAGATGACAATCACACCAATATGTAATGTGCTTCTGATTCAGGCACGGGATGTGCGGACAAATGAGGTGGTGGCCATCAAGAAGATGTCTTACAGTGGAAAGCAGTCCACTGAGGTATGATCGCTTTCACTAGCTTATATCGTGTTAACAGGCAATCTTTAGCACTTTGTTTGTTGTTTTTGTCCTCTAATTTCTACTGTTTTCACAGAAATGGCAAGACATAATCAAGGAGGTGAAATTCCTGCAGAGAATACAACACCCAAACAGCATAGAGTACAAAGGATGTTACCTGCGAGAACACACCGCCTGGGTAAGATTCTATACGAGAGTCGGTGAATTGATGACTAAAATGTATTACCCACTGATTGAAAAAAAAACAAATTCACACAAAACGCTCTTTATTTCATTGCAGCTGGTAATGGAGTATTGTCTGGGCTCTGCTTCAGATTTGTTAGAAGGTGAGTTGAAAACCTTTGGACTCCTGATTATTATTGCATGAAGGCTGCATGACGACAAACAAAGACAGTAGTCTCGCTTTTCAAGTTTATCCTCATCACCTTTTTCTGTTGTTGGTGAATGTATCCCTTCCAGTTCACAAGAAACCTCTGCAAGAAGTTGAAATAGCTGCAATTACCCATGGTGCTCTTCAAGGGTTAGCTTATCTTCACTCCCACAACATGATTCACCGGTGAGTGTTTCAGGTATTTGGGAGCATGCTGGGCACTACTGCATATGTCCTCAGGCGTTGTGTCTTCTGTATGGAGCTGTAACATTTCCTCTTTATGTGTCTGACAGAGATATCAAAGCAGGAAACGTCTTGCTGACGGAGCCAGGGCAGGTAAAACTAGCAGATTTTGGTTCTGCCTCCATTGCCTGTCCTGCCAACTCCTTTGTTGGGACTCCATATTGGTACGCTACAAAACATCAATACTCTTACAGCACTTTTGCAAATGTTCCATTAAATGGTTGTTGACTTATTTTTTTATTGTGCTGAATGTGTGTTTGTTTTCTCAGGATGGCCCCAGAAGTAATTTTAGCTATGGATGAGGGCCAGTATGATGGAAAAGTGGACATTTGGTCTTTGGGAATAACCTGCATCGAATTAGGTACGCTCACTGATTTACATCCAAAGCCAACGCTGCACAATGTCCAGAGAATCAGGTCCAGACATTGTCCGGAGTTGCTCTTTCACACGTGTAGCACACAACAGGAGATTGTCCGTGTCAGACGCATTCTCTCTTTATGGAAATACTCGGTTTGGTTTTGGCGAGGGATGGCGTGCAGGAGGCAGGACGTGACGCGGATTACACTGAGGTCACGTAGCCAGTTTTGGAAAGTGCCAATAAACAACAGTCTCTTGCCGTTCCTGAGGAGTTCCCAAATCTCGTTGTCTCTCCGTCTTTGTGTAAATGACCCTTCTCCTTCACCCTCGGATGTTTGTTTTCTGCTGTCTGCCGCACGATAGAAATGTCATCAACACGCCCACTCGCTTGTTGTAAACTTTCCGGCTCTATTCACACACGGGCTCAATCGGACATTACACAGACTTTGTAGTAGGGAGCAGGCAGGGTAAAGTCTGTTTAATGTCCGGTGCGACTGATTTGCGTCCTCACATCCAGCTCCTCCGGGTAATGTTTCGATAAGTTCAGGGTTGCGGTGCATGTCTGAAGGGGGCTGAAGTTTTAGATTACATTTGTTGTTACAATCGCTTGCATCCCCATCCATCTCTTTTCACACTACCAGCATTAATTTTGCTCATTTGGTAAATAACTGAATAATGTTGCTCTTTCTTCTTCTCATAAATTCATTTTTCTTTCTCAACATGTGACTCCTTGATGTACTTGGTCTGTAGCTGAGAGGAAGCCTCCACTGTTCAACATGAATGCAATGAGTGCCTTATACCATATAGCACAGAATGAGAGCCCCATGCTGCAGTCCAGTGAATGGTGAGTTTAGCATTACATTTATAAGAGCTAGTGTATTGTTTCTTAAAAAAAAACAAAGTCCATAAAATAACTACAATTCTATCCCTTTTCTACATTTCACCTCTCAACTTTAGGACGGATTATTTCCGAAACTTTGTAGATTCTTGCCTTCAGAAATTTCCCCAGGATAGGCCTAATTCTGAGGAGCTCTTAAAGGTAAGAATTTAAAAAAAAAATGGCTTTAACAAATTATGTGTTTCATGCTATAACCATATTCGAATTCAGGATTTTAATGCAAGACGTCTTTTCTGTGTTCTTCCTCCAGCATGCATTTGTCCAGCGGGAGCGACCAGAATCGGTTCTAATAGACCTGATAAATCGGACTAAGGATGCCGTACGGGAGCTCGACAATCTGCAGTATCGTAAAATGAAGAAGATCTTGTTTCAGGAAGCCCACAATGGCCCCACAACGGAGGCACAAGATGAAGAGGAGGTCTGTCATGAGACTGTTTCAACTTCTACTAGCCTGCATTTCTTCTTTCTTTTTTTTTATCGTCGTGTTGTATTTTGTAGTGTCATCCTATGTTATTAGAGAGCTTTGTTGTAACCTTGTTACTGTCTGCCATGTGTGATATTTTTAGGAGCCAGAACACAGCGTGGGTAGGACGGGTACAGTGAACAGCGTGGGGAGCAACCAATCCATACCCAGTATGTCAATCAGTGCCAGTTCCCAGAGCAGCTCTGTCAACAGTCTAACAGATGCAGGAGACGACAAGAGTGAGGTGGACATGGAGGGAGACCACACAGTCATGTCCAACAGCTCTGTGATCCACCTCAAACCAGTAAGATGTTCCACTGTGACCTGCAGCTGTGATGATAGTAATAATAATAATAATAATAATGAACTTTATTTGTATAGCACCTTTCATACAAGAAATGCAGTTCAAAGTGTTTTACAGCAAAGAGAAAATGACATAAAATAACATTAATGACATAAAATGAATATTAAAAGCATGTTAAAACATTAAGAGCAATAATAATAAAATTAAGATATATAATGCATAAAAAGTGCAGCAGAGATCACATAAAAGTGTAAAACGAATACATATAATGCATAAGAACAACAATAGCATAAAATCAGTAGTACAGTGTATTAAACAGTGCAGCAGTCTAAATGAAGGCATGAATTAGCTTCTCAGCATTTTTTTAAATTTATAAACGGTCGTAGAGTAGAGCTCTTACATTTAGAATGGTATCATATGAGGGGCTAAGACATTTGGAACATAATTTAAAATAATTATTATTATTATAATTAATAATAATAATAATTTTTTAAAAAATGATGCAGAAGGTAACATTTCAGAAAGTGTCACCACTATTCACCCTAGCTGTTTTTAGAAATATATATGATTATATTGTATTATATTATTTCAGACTGATGTAAAACTAGATCCTACACTACATACTCCGGTACGGGAGGTGGCGGTATGCACCAGAAGCTGGTATTGCAATCCTCCATAAAACTCAATGAAGAAGTAGAAGAAGCAGAAGAAGAAGAAGCAGAACAAGAGAAGAGGAGAAGAAGAAGAAGAGAGGCCAACGTCCTGCTCAGTAGTTAGCTGCTGCTGCTCAGTTTTTTTTCCCCTCGCGGCTATGATTGACAGAGTCAGCAGAGGTTTACACGGGCATGTCCGCACACTCGCTCGGTTGTTATCGTAACAGAAAGAAGTGCAGCATGGCGAGTCAAGAAACAGCCCGGAGTTCTCGCCACTCGCCCACAAGAACAAGGACATCATGTATCGGATTATTGAGGATGTTATTTATTGCTTTTATTCACACGACGCGGGCCAATAAACAAGGTTTGTAAACTTAGCTGGCTACGTCCGCATTAGCTAGCGCTAACTTCCGTAGACATTTCTACGAAGTCTGGGCTGAGGTTACCTCTGCGGGCCAACTTTAACACAGCTAACCTACCTCGCTAACATTAAAGCCTCTCCAACACTGCTAAATTGTAGTTATATGTATTTGCCATGAACGATATGTCATGAAAATTTGGAGCTGGTTGATATTTGTATTGATATAGTTCAGAATGAAAGTGCTAACGTTAGCTAACTATATGTGGCCTTTAACGTTACAGAAAACGTTAGCTTCGTTTGTAGCTTGTTGTCATTCCATCCATATATGGCTAAGTTACACTCTACCTAATAAATAAAAAAATAATACAAGGCAGCTATGGAAAGAGCAGCTTGTTAGCATCATAGCTAGTACTAATGTTAGCTTATATCACCTAACGTTACTGTAGTGCATTAAGAGACAACATTAATGCCAACATTGTCTTGTCAGTCGCTGCCAGGCTACCTAACATTACTTCCTCTTACTGCACAATAAAGGAAATGTTTGAATCAGTCAGGTGACGGTTATTTGTAAACGTGGACGAGTGATTTTGACCCTGGGTTTGGCTCCAGGTTCACGGGCCAAAATGACAGCCGCATGTTATTTATCCAGCGGGCTGAAGTGCCCAGCTGTCAGATCTACTGATCATGTCAGGTCACAGTGATAAGTCTACCAATCGTGAGTGGACAGCTGCAGTCCACGTCCAAGATAAGCTGTGCCAACTTCCAAACGTGTCTTGTGCCTATACTTTGTTTACATTGGTTCTGTGCACTTGCCACACAATCAGATCATTTTTATCTGACCAGAAATACACTTGAGTGATAAAGGAAGTTATTTGGAAAACATTGTGAAGTCACTTTGTGATGCATCTACCAACCTCGAGACTGCAAGGTTAGGAAACTGAGTCAGTGTTAACAATATCACTGTTGGTTGTGCTTTTTAAACTATCTGTACAGATTTACTGAGTACTGTACTGTAGGGGTGTAACGGTACACACAATTTTCGGTTCTGTACGTACCTCGGTATTGGGGCCACGGTTCGGTACGTTTTCGATACAACAGGGAAAACAAAACAAAAATGCAGAAAATATATGTCTAAACATTAAACAGTGGCTCATTGGCCACACTTCTTCCTGTAACAGTCAAGGCACTGAAATACTACATATTGTCAATAAGAATAAAAAAGAATGATGAGTAATGCTCCATCATCAGACTCTGACCTGTTGATGATTTCTGATCTGCAGCTCGTTTATACAGGACAGGAACAAAGGACTAAAATACACAGAACGTGAAGGGATATTGTAGCGGGACTCGAGCACTTTGACCATGTGCTTTAATACGGTATACCCTACGACTGAGTGGGGTCCAGGCCCCCAGGAAGTGCGCCCACTGTTGAAGCCAATTTGACATAGTGGCCAAACGGTGGTATTTTAACTATGGCAGCCGTCACGTGATGCCATTGGGCCCAAAAATACTTTTTTCCCATAGACTTACATGGCGATCTATAAATCTGTGGATAGTTTTTTTTCAGGGTCACACCCCCTGCGAAATGACTCGTTTCACTATCAGGATTAGGTCCATTTGGTTTGATAACATTTGGAAAGTCTAGAAGAGCCGTGTGGTTGAATTACTGAATCCCCATTCAAGTTAGCCGGAGCGCTAAACTGGATGTAGCCGGCTCCGTCGGTGGAAGTTTCTCGTACATCTGCTCTATGGGCCCCATGGTGCGGAAGCAGAGCGGAAGTGACGCCGTTCATCTGGGGATTTTTTTGACTTCATGCGCCACTGAGCAGCTTTCACAGGAATGAATGGAGCTCCGCCTCCGTCGTTGTATCCAGGTTTTATTATGCATCCTTGGTGTGGTCTCATATACGCAGTGATAAAAACTCCCTAGCATTAGTTAATAGTTACTTTGTCAGGGTGTGAATCTTCAGGAGGCCGCAGTGAGGAGGACTCGCCTTCCACTCTGTTTTTGTTTTGTTCCGCTAATTGACAAACTCGGGTGACGTCGTCGTGTGTTTGACATGTCTCCACAGGTACACCCGACTTCAGTTGAACAATGTTTGCACACATTTTAGTCTCACGTAGCCAGACCTATCTCCACAGCACTGTGTCCGCGCTGGGGTGTAGGTCTGGATTGAATAGCTTTGACTCCGGTATAGTGGAAACAACTCCCTGGCCTGTTTATTTTTCTTTAAACCAATCACAATCGTCTTGGGTGGCGCTACGCCCCGACTGCAGAGAAGGGACTTTGAGAACCACACGGAAGGAAGGAGGGACCTCCTCCGACTGGGGGTCTCCTCCTGTCGGAAGTATAAGACTTCATGCCGACACTGCTGACGTACCTAGCTGGATTACACACATTTAGACACAACTCGTTGTCCATTGAGCTCGACTAACACCGGTAACTGGGCTACTACGAATAGCATGCTACAGTCATATTTGCATGCCAATTAAGTATAATGTACATTTCCACAGCTTTTAATTACTGAATTCAATAATAATCATGCTATTTTCAACACCTTGTTGTTATGGATTACTCATCTAATGTGTTATTATCTGATCATACCGAGGGAATTCGAAATAAAGGCCTGCCCTCTAATACCTACTTTAAATACAAATACTGGTACACTGGTACGCAGTTGAGGTGAATAAAGGCCCCGGTCACTATTTGAGGATATACGGTAGACTATTTAGACGTGTTTGGGTCCACAGGGTGTACCGGAACAATAACGCGTACCGGACTGAACGTCCTGTACTGAAACGGTTTGGTCACGTGAATGATGTGAGGTGAAATTTTGCTTTGCGTTTGGTGTGGACACAGCATGATGTTAGTTAGGTTTGTGGTGCCTACTTGTGTAATATCAGTAGTGAAATCTAAAAAGGAAATGAAACTGTGAGTTGTTGCATCAAGTGATTAGATCACTTGGATCTGCTGAGGCATTTTAATCTTAAACAGGCTTTAGAGCCAGCAGGCGTTCATGAAAGGCAACAGTTAAATTGTTCAACATAATAACAAGTTTCCATGTTGAAAGCGTGTTGTGAACAGGATCTGCGAAGATTAATGTTCTTGTGGTAATTCGCCGGTGTCAGGTGAAAAGCTTCTCAATAGAGTGAAAGTGTAATAAATGTGCATGGAGTTGAATTTTAGACTCTCCAAGCTTTTAGATTTCCAACTTGGAAAGAGTCCTATGACAGCCAATGCAAGAAACATCTGGGCCTGAAAATCCTGTTAATAATAGTGTGATTACTAAGGATTTACTACCATTTTAACACACAACTCTAGAATATGAGGTTGTGCAGACTTGGGTTCATCCTTTTGTGCCTCATATGCAGAAAAGCCAGATGGACTGGGACCTTTTTAACATCCTGTAACAGATGTTATGTGTTCATAGATGAACTTGGTACACTACAAACTTCCACACCAAGTGTAGCAGAAGGTGGACACGGATCTGATCTTTTTGTTGTCATTGGTCTGCTCTGAAAGTACAAGAGATTAAAGTTCAAGTCGGGAGTTATCTTTACTAGTAATATAACTTTGTGTCGTCTGTCAGGAAGATATAATGACGGCGAAACGGATCACTTTTGAGTGGGATTTGGGTGGAGCTACTTGTGGAAAGCTTTTTAAAAAAAGATTTTATGAGATATGTCTAATTCTGCTATACTTTAAACTTTCAGTATTCTGATCATTCATTAAATGTTCTTAACTCAGCTGTAATTAGAAACAGATTGTTGTCTTTTTCAATGATGGTGATGGTGATAATACTTATACGGTCTTCCTGTTTGTTTTTTTTACAGCATTCATTCAGTCAGACACAATTCTAGAAGTTTTACATTTTGGTGAAGGAAGCCTTTTACAGGTGAGTGCTATTACTTTTTTGTCCTCCTTGTTGTTGCCATTCAAATTGAACTATTACTCACCACAGATACAGAAATATTCTTTTTTTTAAATGCTTTATTGTGTCAATACATATCACTGGTTCAGTTCATGTTATTTATCATGATACAGTTACATTTACATTTTATCATTCACCAAAACAGAAAAGAGTGCATATAGATAAACAACAAAGGAGTAGGTAGCAGTATAATTTTACTAGTCATCGTGTGCATATCCACATATATTCATTTATATATGTATATCTATACATTCATGTACCCACTTGTATAAAACATGTCCATAATTAAGAAGAGAAAGGGAAAAAAAGGAGGGAAAAAAATGTTTATATGGATGTGTATTGTATGTATGTTCAGTGTGTGTGTATGTGTGTGTATATATATATATATATATATATATATATATATATATCTATTAGGGCTGGGGACCGTTCATATTTGAACCGATACCTGTACCTGTATCAATTTGG
>JAOVVB010052065.1:0-14668 GCA_028570985.1 Heterobranchus longifilis
CACACACACACACACACACACACACACACACACACACACACACACACACACACACACACACACACACACACCCTATTCAATTCCCAATCTGTGCTCGGGTTTCATCATCATTATTTGTTTTTGTTTTGTTTTTTTATTTCGTTGTCTTATATGTATATATATGTCACTCTTTTTGTCACGTTGTTTCACCAATAAAAAAATTTAAAAAATTAAAAAAGACTTGTACAAATGTACTAGGCTTTTGTAGATCATTTTTGACATAATCTGTCAAATCAGACGTGCATAGCGCCACCTACTGCATCGGAGTGTGTCGATGCTGCGCTTGTTAAGTCAATGAAAGCAATTTGACTTCATATTATCAGCTGATAATTTATCGGCTATAATTTCATTATCAGAATAATACATAATATTAATTTCCCGTTATCGGCCGTAATTTATCGGTACCGATATAACGTGCATCAATAATTCTCGTGTTGCCATTTATCTGTTTTATTCTGTTGTATTCTGTAGTCACAGCAGATAGACTGAGGCTGAATCTCTTCTCTCTGCTGAACAGCAAAGATTTATGACCTCTAATCGTTGTAGCGACTCTTGCTTGTGGTTTGCCTCAATCAGCCACCATCTTGTTGTCTCGCCCCTTGACGAGTCAAAACAAAACTATCTCCACCCCATTTAAAAAAAAAAAAAAAAAAAACCTTTTGAAGAAATCTGCCCCACAGGCAGCCCACATCATTTCCACTCTGAAAGATTCATAGGGATATTTTACACCCTCATTGTGTTTACAGTAGGAAAGTGGGTGTAAGCGCTGGTGAATGTTTTATGAATCTATATCCCTTTGGTGAGCTGCACGTGGTAAACGACATGCTGCAAGGATGTAATGAGGGATGATGATCGCCTGGACAAGTCAGAAGAGGGTAATGAGGACTGGCTGGGTTGGGAAAGCTTTGTGCAAAGATTTGGCACCGTTATGATGGGCGTGCTCGTGTAAAACTGACAAATTAAATTGATGCTGAAAGGCATTACAAAGTCAAAACTGTTGAAATATGCCAGTGAGTTTTAAACTGTTTGTTACTGTTGTATCACAGCCATTTTGTATTTTAGTTTACCTAATCTACCAGGTTAATTTGTGCTGTACGCTGTAAAAGATTTTCAGCTAGTTCTAGTTTCCATGCTACCTTTTAAAAATGTGTTAAATGAGCTAAACTTGACTTATTTAAAATTCAAAGTAGACCTCTGAAATAGCTGTTGAGGAAACAGGCTCACCACATCGTCCGTTTAGTAGCAGCTCTGGAGCTTTCGATCCTGTCACATGATCTTGATCAGCAGATGGAGTTTGTCTCGTCGTTATAGAATAATAGATGTTTGATTTTTCCGTTTTTGGAGCACTTTAAGGACTTCTCATCCATGTTGGCTTAAAAGCCTAGGTTCAAATTTCGTTGTTGACATTGGAAACAGCAGAGCTTTTCTCAATTTAATAATTCAATGCACCAAAGTTTTAAGTTGACTTTGCATTAGTAAAATGTTGGGGGCCCCATAGTCTGAGCTCTTACCGCAGCGGCCAGGGCTCGACTCCGACCCGCGGCCCTTTGCTCCATGTTGTCCCCTCTCTTGTCCCTTTACTGTCGAGCTTCAGCAATAGAAGCAAAAAAGCCCCAACAATAATTTTAAAAAAACTACATAAGTTGATAATAAAAGTATGTTTCACAGTGTAGCGAAGAAAGCAAATGGGTAAATTAACTTAACACTATCATGGCCAGTGTTAGCAGTCCTATAGGTCAGTCTCCTGTGATAATTTAGTTTTAAACATCATCACCTCAGAAAATGCTTCCTGTAGAGCGACAGGAATGATTTCGATCTACATCTTGTCAAGGTTAAGTGGAGGAGGCGAAGGACGGCGTAATTATCACAGTGCAGGTTTTCCCTCCAGTCCTCTTCGCTGTCTCCCTCTCTGTCTGCGTTTCCTTTCTCAACATGACAGAAAGCCCTGCAGGGTGACCTGTCAATCACCATGGTCACAGTAACACGCACACAACCACACACACACACACGGAAGAGAGGCGTTATGCAAAAAAGCGCACGTGTGAGTAGAAATGTTGCAGTGACATGAAAAGAGCTGGGAAGACATGATCACACAAAATGGTCAAAACACACACATGCAGATAAACACATTGATATTCGCAACGCATTCTCATAAACGGGTCGTATAATGAACAGTTCGTAGCTATAATACGTCTTCTGTTTTAAATATATGTGCCGGTCACGCGATACACACATCATCCACGGTGCAATTAACATTGTGAAACGGGATTAATTCGGTAGGTTTACGCTACAAATATACTTAGTTAGGTTTAGGCAACAAAAAGACTTGGTATAATTAGCAAAAAAACACAGGGATTGGCATTAAAATCCCTACTTCCGTGTTCCGTTTTAAATACATGTGATGGTCGTGTGATACCAGACTGATCTCACAGAAATCTGTGAAATGACACCGAATTATGTGTTGGTGTCACATATTGTGTTAAAATTACGGGATCCCACATTCACATCGGTTAAAACAACATTTTAACATCCAAACCATGACGTTTTTTTCTAACCTTAACGGCTCTTTTGAGTGCCTAACCCTAAAGGAAGTCACTGAAATGCAGGTGTTATTTTCTCAATGTACCGGCATGTCCTGTGTTTTGCCTAAACAAAACTCACAGAAGTGTAGATGCTTTTTTGTCGTGTTGGCAACACGTGATTGTAAAACAATATGTGACATCACACGTAATTCGGTGTAAGAGGTCGTGGTCATTTCATGCATTTCTGTGAGATCAGGTTTCGTGATACACACAGACTCTGCTGGCTGAAAGTCCAGTGTGTGATCGAGCCAACCACCCCCCACCCACCCAGAGCATGTCTTTGTGTCTTTTAAACCCAGGCCTCATGTCTCTACAATTATGTGCGTTATGTACGAATTACAGAGCACTACTTTTCGTAGTCTGATATTCAGTATAGGTTAGTTATAGTTTGTGTGAAATATACAGAAATGTGCAACATGAATGTGCACACACAAAGCGCAGCTCTTAACTTTGAACTTTGTTTTTGTGAAGCAACGGAAATAACACACCCGAATGACTCATCATGACACGACCATTAATGAAAACTGTAAATGATCTTTTGTCAGTGTGCTGCAGCCTGAGGGGATTGCAAATCGTAGCTGGAAATAAATGTTTCTTAGAAGGAGTGGGAAGCTGAAGTTCAACGGTCTCTGGAGGTCTGCCATGCTCCACCTATGTACTATGTAAATCAGACAAATGAGCAAAAATAGATGAAGTCATGAGGGCGTATAGCGGCTTAATGTTGGGGCGGGACGCAACACACCAATAAGGTATCCGTTGGACAGAGGAAGGAAGTTTAATTTAACGAGAGGACAGAAAGGCCGGACTGTTCGAGCTGCAGCATGAAGTCAACTTTGAAGAGTTTTCCAGGAGTTTAAAGTTTTTATTTCATGGGAATTAAAATAATAAAACACATTGATGCATAATTAATTAACAGTCTATATGAACTACACACAACTTATACTATAGACCATTTGCAAAAATATGCTATACATTTCTTGATAGATTCAAAAGTGTTTCAACATAACTATCAAAATGCAGGTGTTTTTCACTGTCATATCATATCTTAGGTCTTGGAGTGTTTTTTAAGTGGACAGCAGTTATGGTCAGTTTAAAAGCTGTTCTCCTGCTTTTGATTATATCACACATGTTGTCAATGAATTGTAGATGTTGTGGATTTTTTTCTTTAAATTTTTTTGCTTCGGCATCAACATTTTTAATGTACTCACATGATCCTTTTCATGATGCCAATGTTATAGTGACAAGATACATAGGAAGGAATTAAATATTAGTTAAAAGTATTCAAATATCCCTTGTTTGACATTGAATTACAAAGTGATCATTCTGTAACTTTGACAACTAAAAAAAAAACAGACTACATCATTTAATTATTGATCAAATGTCATGTGTTTGCGAGACTATTTTCGTACCATTTTGGCTTTTCCAAGAGAATTCCATCGTTTGGTCCTTTCCTCTGATACGTTGAGAGATCAAGCTTTCAAAATCATCTGTGACTTTTAATCAATCCACACATATACTCCTCGTATAGTCTGCGCTGCAGGTTTTCTACAGGTTTAACCTGCTTCTGTTTTCTGCCTGAGACATGGACAGTAGCCTGTCAGCTATTCAGACGCCATCTGCACTTCATCAGACAGACAGATTCTTGTAATAACCCCTCTCAAATATCATCGTCCTCCTTTTTTTTTCCTTCTCCATAACACCGTGCTGCTCTAACGCAGCTGTAGGCCTACTACAAGGAGTTGAGTCGAATGTGCAGCTTAAAAACTGTTTTCAGCTTTTGTGTTTAACTATAAGGAAACAGATGGGTGGAGCTTACTACATCAGAGAAAATGACAGTGACGGCGACAACATTTTAAGCCTCACTCATTTGGTGCATCTGTAAGAGTCTGGTAATTGTGTTTTGTAGTTATACTGTATTCAGATCACTTAATCTTGGATGATGAATAACACAAACTTTGGATAGAATAACGTGTCACAGAGCACATGAGGGATGTGGATTCAGAGCAACCCAGCTGACATAAAATGCTTTTTGTAAACCTTTAAAGTTTAATTTCAATCCCTTTTCAGTATGAAACTAAATTAATAGTCTTCAGCCATGCTAGCAGCTCTGTGAGGCTGTGTGTGTGTGTGTGTGTGTGTGTGTATGTGTGTGTGTGCGGGGGCGGGTGTGTGTGTGTGTGCGTGTGTGTGCGTGCGTGCGTGCGTGCGTGCGTGCACATGCGTGTGACATGCATGCTAACATTGGCCAATTAGCACCAAACATGAACTATAGTGCTGTGTCTCAATTCGGATACTAGTACACTCAAATGTAGTACACTATGTACTCGTGTAGGGCGTAGATTTTAGATTTTGTCAGAAATCGCACATGGCTGTTTTGCACTGACCGGAACTGTTTCTTCATCTTTTTAATGGTGAATTGCAAATGGGCGGAGCATTACCGCCACCTATTGTCGTCAAAATATCTGCCGGCTTGTTTTCTCACTTTGCGACTACAGTTTAGGGACAGCCTATAACTTAGTGATTAAAACACATACATTACATTTGTATAGTTAGGTGCAGCTCCCTCGCCTGTTATTTACACACGTTTTAAATACGCTGGTGGTCCTGTAGCTTCTGCTGCATAGCAAAGATGGCAACTGTTGAGGGTGAGGAGTGTCCATCGTTCCACGCTCAACTCTTTGACCGTCATGAGCTCACCATCCGGGTACTCGTAGTGCACTGCATTTTGCCATACTTCAGTGTGAACGCATACTGGATGCACTGAAAACAGTGAGTGTAACAGAAGTACGCAGATTGGGACACAGCACAGTTTCGTAGGTATTTGCTCATTAACAAAAGTAGTGGACATCGTGAAATTTTGACCCGGTGATTGAAAAGTCAGGGGATCATCAAAGACGATTAATTTGATGTCCGAAACTGCTGATAGATAAATGATGCAGTACACTGAGATATGGGTGCAGTGTTGGCACAGACCATTAGCGCCAAACAAAACCTCCCACGTTGTTATGTGTTTCATGCCAGTTTTGTGAGCTAGGTTCAGCTCTACTGGACATGCATGGTCTGCCTCTCACACTTCTTTATGAGTCATTCGTCTGTCATTACAAACTGTCAGAGCCACACAACCATGGCACGTTAACAACTATCGCCAAGTATGTTAAAAGTCAGCTCATGGCTTCCCATGTTGTTCATACGGTATGTTTTCAGGTGTTTGTTGGGACTTGACAGAGTTTCCAGTGAAATGATAAGTTTGTGTTTTTGTTTTATCATAAATGCTCCTCACAATTACACTGACACTCTCTTCCAGTACAATCAAACTGCACCAGACACTAACTTGCAGATCCTTTTCTTCCTTTGTTAGTTGGACTATCAGTGTTTGGATCTTCATGCTGCCCCAAATCAAACAACTACCATCATATTTCAGCCGCAACAGCCTTGTGTGAATGTTAAATCATTACATCAGGACTTTAGGAGATCTAAGTCGATTCAGATCAATTTGACCTCCTTTACACTTTTTTTTTTTTTACTGCTGTGCTTGTGAGTAACATAACACTAATTCTGAGTGTGTGTAGCCTCCTGGGTGTTTTTTGTATTTTAGTCGTAGAAGTGGTAGAGAAAATGTTACTATTTCACAGACGAGGTCAGGTGAATGCCAAACTTTACTTGTCAAAATATGGTTCTGTAGGCTAATCTACACACGGAGGTTGTCAGTAAATAGTATTTCAAGTAAAGCAGCCTGAGGCCAAAGAGATATTAAACACATTTGACAGTTTACACCAAGTGGATTCGACACCTGTGGATTTTACATTATCAAAACATCTACAGTCTTTATGAAGGTGAATCTTGGGCTCGGCTGCCTCGGGACATGAAAGTTTGTTTTGGTTTTTGATCAGTGGAATCTATCTGCACTTTTTTTTCCTCTTTTGTTTCCCCAGCTGTTGTTTATTCTGTTTTGACCTGAATCATCAGGGTGAGAGCTAAGAAATGACACATGTATCACATGGATTAAAAATACACATCACATCACTGCTTAACATTTTGAAATGCATCTTACACCTGGAGCTTCCAGTTTGGCTGCTAATCATGTTCAAGTCATAAAACCAAATCTGGACGACAAACAATAAACGTAAACCGTTCAGGCTGACGCTTCCTTAATTGACTTTTAAGTGTTTGTGGGGTTTGAGCTCCAACAAATGTTTGTCTTGTAGTGGTGGTTATGTTTCTTGCCCCACAGTCAGTCTTTTGAAATGCTATGGCTTGCAAGAATTGTTTTGTCAGTATCTCTTCATTTCAAAAGGAGCATGCCAACAAGTCAACAGTCACTTTTAAAGAAATGAAGCATGCTTTTACATTGTTGGCCCGTCTGTCATCTTACCTGATAAGTCAACGTGATCTTATGAAGCCACTTTTCTCAACTATTCACATACGGATGCTGCAGAGACCCTTGACCTCAAATACATTTCATTGTATACCGTTGACCCTGTTTTAACCAACATATGACATAAATCTGAAGCTTGAAAAGTGAAAGAGATTTAGGATGAAAATATTCTTGCACAATGTAATTTCTGTCCCAATCTCCAGAGAAGGCAGTCCAAATAAACTACAACCAGAGAGCGGCCTTCCGGCACCTTCGATTACTAAGTAAATTAATCTGATTGGCAGATTCTTACATCACTTTTTCTTTAAAACAGATGAGTGATGCAATTTTGTTTTCCATGAAGTTTGCAGCTCCGGTGTTTAATGTGGCTACGTCGGACTCCGTTTGAAAAATATGCTTTTAAAGGCTACATTGCTTGTCAGTTAACTTAGTTTAGCTTACGCTGATTAACTTGACTTTCTTTTTAAATAAGTGCTGTGTAGTGGATCTAATGTATGCCAATGTGGTTCATGTGGATTTCCAAAAGTAACTAAATATTAAAAGACTCTTTAAAGTAAGAACAGAATTTGATCTGGTGGTAGAATTAGTGTTTAAAGGGGAATTACACCCATTTTCAAAATTCATACATGTTATTCCTATAGTCTAAGACAAAAATATTAGTAAACGTGAACAACTCTCTCTCAAATCCAAAAAAGAAATCTCAAACGTGCGATGTCATCAAGTATAAAGTCTGAACCTCCCTCGCACGGCCGACGCTACACCGGATCCCCACCTGCCAAATCCCACTTTAACCCCTGGCTGCAACTAAACAGGAATAGATTGCAGTTCACGGGGACTAAACCCAGCCTGACCTCCCCTGTTACAAAGGGACTTTGGTGGAAAGTGTATACAACTAAAGCAGGACATCTGCATTGTTCTGATGTTCAGTTAATAGCTAAGTTTGTCAATGTGCCAATCTGCCAAAAATGTAATAGTCAAACTGGTGTCAATCGTGAAAACTTGTAATAGTCCTTTAAAGGAACCAAAGGACAAAATGTGAAAACTTTACTCCACAGTGTGATAATTTGTCTGGTCCAGAGAACTCCACCAACTCCAGTAACAAATGTCAGCTCCATTTAACAAGTGTTTTTCCCTCTTGACATTCACTTCCACGTCTCTGGTGTCAAACTTGTCCTTTAATTTCCCTGAAAACATATATGTCTATATGCATCTTTCACCCTTAAAAAAGTTCCAGTCTTCTTTAATTGACTCGTCTACAAGACGGGGCTGTCACGTCTGTCTCTCCTAACAACCACATCCCCAATTCACCCACCGGAGGATAATGGCCAGGAGGAAAGGTGCCTTTAGGTGCCTCCGAGCCCTCTCTTTTCTGCTACCTTGGCCTGATTAAAACAATTGAGGGGGAACACGCGGGGTACTTGACCCAAACGGTGTATCGTACCAAATTGCTTTTGTTAGGTGAACCCAGCGCTACGCCTGGCCTGCCTATCTGCCCGTGTCCAGAGGGGATTTGCGATGCATATACATGAGCGCTGTAGGCTGGGAGGGGAGTCAGGTCTGGAGGCCAATTTAGGCCTGGCGGGAGAGGTGAGGAGGAGGACAAAGGAGAACGGAGAAGAGGGCAGGAGGCGAACCTAATAGAGCTTCCTGCTAACAAGCCCCATCTCTGGGCTTTAAGTATGATGTCACCACATCTTCTCCTCCTCCTCTTCTTCCAGCAACGCTCACGGTTTGCCTCTGCATAATTTCCCACACTCATTTTGTTATGCTGCTTTCTCGCCTTTTCTCCTTTCACACCAATTTGGATGGGCAGCAGTGAGTTAAAGACTTTTCCTCTTTCTGCCTCATTTGTGGAGGCATAGAACAGGACAGGTTCTGGTGTTTGTTTGCATGTTTGTGTGTGTTGTCTATCTATCTTTGTCAGACAGGTGCTTTGTTAAGCTGCTGCCAATCATTGTCTGGGTTGTCTTCCCCTCCCGAGGGCCTGAGTTTTTTTTTTTCTTCCACGCACTGTTTGTTTGTTTGCGAGTGTAACCGAAAAGCTGCAGACAGGTTCAGGAGAGGAGATTACATCTTTACGTTCTCTTTTCTTTTTGGCATTTCTCATGCGTCCCACGCTCCAGACAGTCAGAGGAGTTTATTAAGGTGGAGTTCCTCATAGCAGCACTTTGGGCCTGGTAGGTAACAGGTCAAAAAGTTTCCCTCCGGCAGTGTCTTCCTGTTAACAAAGTCACAAAGACGCATCTTTTACAGGTGTTTTTGCCTAATTGACTAAAGGAAGCAAAGTCACATATCTTGTTCTGTATGTGGGAACTTTTAGTTTGGTTTACTGTTTTGTCATAAATATCACAGTAGCAGAATAGAAAAGAAAGCACCACATGTTTTTTGGTGTGTAAAGAAACTTTCAAGCATATAAAAGCTTTTATAAGATGTGCTCCATGTTCAAAATGTTAAAATAAGCCGTCAAAACTTAAATCTCTCATGTAGCAGTCAGCTCTGGATTGTAAGTTTGTGATTTTTTTTGGTCACATGAATAACTGATCCAAATGAACAGTTTGGCTTTTGCCAAAGAAAACAAAACTTGTCGTAGTGCACACCACTTCTGCACGCACGCAGTGCACACCACTTGTGCACGCACATACTATTCTAATGTGCACTGGACAACAAGCCAACATACCCAACTTTAAAACAGAAATAAACATGTTTACAGACGGGAAAAAACAGTTTTGGTCTCTAAAGCTAATTTCCCTGATGTACAACTGTGCGAGGGGTGAATTTTGGTATAACTCACCTGTTTATTATATTATATTATATTATTATATATTATATTAAGGCTTAAAGTTCTGCATAATTAAGGGAATGGCTGCTTTAAGTGACAGGCGGGTGCCGTCACAGGAGGCTGTTGGCTTCGTTCGGCCCGCCTCAGCTCCACGCTCCACCTCTTTGCCCATTTTTGGATTAGCCGGGAGTTAGGTGGCATCAGGCGCTGCCAAGGTGGAGACGGCCCGAGCCGCCCACATTGAGCTTCACAACAGCTCTTCACAATCCTGTGGGTGACGTCACAGTCAGTCTACGGGTTTACCATGTTAGTTTAGCGTGTTAGCATGCTAATATTTGGTAATTTGCATTAAACACAAAGTATGGTTGAAATGCCATCAGTTTTGCAGGTATGTGCATGAACCAAAGTATTGGACGAATTGAAGTTTTGAGCTGCTGGTGGCGTTAGCTGAGAATCACAAAAGTCATTAGGATTCATGCTCCAGGCATGACTGATATCTACAAATTTTCATGGTAATACATCTGGTGGTTGTTGAGATATTTCAGTCTGGACCAGAGTGGTGCACCGACCAACTGACCGATGTTGCCATCCTTAGATCCACGCTGCTTGCGTGGCTAAAGATTCCCAGCATGCACCCCAGCCTTCCAAGCCAGAGGGACACCTAAAATTGTGGCAAATTCAAATGCAAAACCCCCTTTGACCCCATGAAACCTCTTGAACATGAACAGCTGCTTAAATTGAGTTGTGTTGCCACTTGATCATTCAGGAGACGTCCTGTCAGACATGGAGGGTTAAACTGAGGGCTTGTCTCCTTGTCAATCAAAGCGGTGTGAGACGAACATCTCTGTCAAAAATCAACTTCACCCCCCTCCCACCGTGCCGCCGCGCTCTCGTTTTGACATCTGTGTTAAACAACGCCTCCGACAAATCCTCCCTCTGCAGGCTTAGAGCAGCTACCTGGGGAAATCACAGCTGTCTGTGTGTGTGATTGTGTGTACGGATGTGTCATACATATCCATGATGCCACTGCTCCTCTGCCAACATGCGAGAATGGGTGTGTGCATGTGTATGTTAGCGTGTTATGTGTACCGACTCCTGGGGGTAATTGACAGGCTCGGGCTCCCTTGTTTAGGCCGGTCTCGGGGGGGGCAGTTAGGCTGCCTGCGCTCAGAGCCGCGGACCTCCACTCATGGAGAATGCATAGACAGATCTCTGGTGTATCTGCGGATTAGCTGCGTTGTAGAAGGGGGCAAATAAGGCCACGGCAGGTGAAGTTATCTGTCATGCTTTAAGTGTGTTTGTAAGTATGATTCTATAAACCGCAGTAGACAAGGCAGTAATTATGGCTGCACAATGTGACCTGAAAATTAAAAGAACAAAGAGTCAAAAGTGCCTTAAATGTGACAATTTAGTAAATCAGGTTATGCTACAGTCTGAGCGTTAAACAACTGGTTTGATAATGGTCAGTTGAAACTCTGTTTGGAGGTCGTTGGTGCTGCACAGCTTGACCTGTTCATTTAATGCAGATTGAGATACAAAAGAATTCTGGTTATTAAGAGATTGATCATTTCAGTAATATGATGAATGTTTAGCTGAGGTTTAGTTTTCAGTCCCAGTAACAGTCGTAGCAAGTAGTTGTATGTGTGTAGATATGAAGAGTTAATTTGCAAAAAACAGATAAAAGCCATTCTTAAAATGAATAATCCAACACAAGTTTGATTAATATTCCCTTGAGTGCATGGTAAAAAAAACATGACTTATGAAAATCTAAATATTTTTAGATATATTATCAAAAATAAATAAAAGGCGCTAATAAAGGCCTCTAAATTAGTCTTAATTGTGAGAAAATATTGAAAGCAATTCACTTCTAAATGGAAATACAAGAAGATTCATGTCATATTTTCAATGGTAGTTAATAGAAACCTTGGTAAAAAAAAGATAAGAAGATAATATTGTATTTTGTATCAATATCATGGTGTAGCACCAGAATTAGCACTATGGGATGTAATGGCAGAGGTGGTTAGGGCAACCCTGTCTACAGAATCTGTCCCCATATAACTCTTACATTTTGTCCCGGATTACAGTCGCAGTTTTAAACACCTCGTCAACGTTGTGAATTGATGTACAAAGCTACTTTGTTAGGTTTAGGCAAAAAATAACTTGTTTGGGTTTAGGAAAAGATCATGGTTTGGGTTCAAATAAGTAAGTTTGTTACGCAACAAAATATAATAACTGGTTTCACATGGGACACATGCTGGGTGAAAAGTCTCCTTTTTGTTATAGGCCTACGTCAAAAACAAACTTAATCTGGGCGAAAATATGAAACGTAAGAATGCAGTTTTGTTGTGTGGGAATGTAGTTTTTAGGAGACCAGGCTGTGTAGCGGGGCTCAGGTGGATTATAGAGTTTGTGGTTAGATCTCTGACTCCTCATAGTGTCCTCTAAAATTAAAGTCATTTTTGGACAAAATGGATGTAATGTAAAAGCAGTACAAACACTATCATTGGCAGCAACAGTAGAAGTAGTGACGTTGGCAATAGTAGAAATATTAGCCTGGTTAGCAGCAGAAGTAGTTGGTATCGCTCTTAATTTGAAATCCAGAAAACAAGAAAAACACTAAACAGAGAATATCTTCTTCTCTCTGCAGGTATTTCCTCGCTGAGGCTTCCCACCCACAGTCAGGCAGACATGACCCAACCTGCGGCAGCACTGACTTGGTGGGTCTGTGCCTGCGGTGGCAGCATTAACAAACACTGCCTCTCATCCAGAACATCAAACAGGGCAGGGCCTCCAGGACCAACCAGGGGAGAGGTTAGTGAGTATTACGGATGTTGTGTTTAATAATGTTAGCATTAACATTTGATGAGCACTTGTACCCACAATGACTCTCAGCATGACATTTCTATTTTCATAACACGGTGTTCTACTCGTTGAGGCATAATAAAGGGCTAATTTATACAGCCTTGATTCTAGTAGTATTAGTAGTGGTGGTAGTAACAGTACTAATAATATACAATAACAGTACTCGACAACACGAACACAAAGGATTTTATTTCTGAAGTACAAAACTGTTGCAAACTCCAACTTAGCAGCTATAAAACAGCCAATCAGCCGTTTGATATTTGGTTTGTTTAAAAAAAAACAACAACAGGTGCACTCGTTAAAAAACAGATGAATGAATTAACATGTCAAGGAGAACAATGGTCAAAAAGTTGAAACTATCTAACATGCATATGACACACAGATGTACCTTGTGACTACTGCTAACTCTAGTAATGCTTGCAATTGTGATTTAGTTCATTTAAATGTTCTTTTTCATGCAGGTTTTCAGTTTTATGTCTTTTTTTGTACCTTAGTACTGCTAATGATGCAGGGGTGGAAATACTATAAGTTTAATCATAGTTTTATTATTTGTAGTAGCAGTAGTACCTCTGATACAAGACTGGGTGCAGCCCAGCATCCCGAGGATTTACATCCATATTGGACAATTCTGCACCTCACAGTTTACATCCAGTGCCAACATTAAGTACCAGTTCAGGAAGTGGTGTGTCGTTGACAGACTGTAGCAGGGAGGGAGGTAAAGGGGGGCGGAGGTCGGGATGGTACATGGACACGTGGAGCATCAGACTTTTATGCAGGAGACCAAAGTTTGCGTCCCGTCACAGAAATTCCCTTTTGCTGTTTTATAAACCATAACGATCTTTCCTGTGCCATGTGCAAATATTGCATAAAGCAAAACTGGATGTTAAAACATTTTGCCATTGAATGTAATTGTAATTGATGTGGATGTCTGGTGATCGGATGGCTGGGCAGCCAGTGATTTTCTTGGTTCTTCATTTACACAGTTCTATATTTAATAAAGCTAATAAATATAAATTATTTTCAATAGCATTTTAATTATTAATCATGTAGTTTTTGATTCTCTTTTCATCTGCAGTACCAGATGTAGTACATGACTGGATGTAAAAAAAAATACATACAGAAGAAGAAATATCATAGGTTGTTTTTATTTTTTTGTGCTGAGAAACATTTTTATTGCGGGACGGACTTTCTGTGTTTATTGTTTAACTCTTATATAGTTTTATTGTTGGTAAGAGGATCCCTGTTAGCCTCTGATGCTGATGTGGTTTCTAGTCTTCGGGGCGTTCATTACGCAAATATAGACACAATCAAAATAAAACACAATCATTAATAACACGGTTGGTTTAAAACAAGACTGAAACTGGGACATAACTAATATATATATTTCATTTTTACTTTCTGAACATATTGTTTATTTATATGATGCATCCATTTCTAATGGTGTTGCTGTGGTGATGTAGGTATGTTTGCACGCCACCTCGCAAATGTGGGTATATTGTTGTCAGCGGTGGGAAAAATTGACACAGAAAACACACAACTGAAAGACATATTTAGAAAGGTCAGCGAATGATTGATGTTTAATGAATTTACCATGCGTGTATTGTTTTTTGTGCAAACATATCATTGAATGACAACAATAAAGTGAGCTGAAATGAAAAATGCATTTCTAACCCTTTTAGATCACATCTCTGGTCATGTTGTGCACCTATTTAACAATATATGCCAGAACATTTACAAAAATGGCATTTCTTTGTATTTTTATATAAAAAATGATCAAAATCCATGATTTCTTTATTCCTGTACTAATCGATTTCAACCAATAGTATCACGACATCCACCTGTCAATCTGCAACTGTTAGCAGTTAGCAGCACAGAGCTAACGTTAGCTAACAGTCCTCTGCAGCTCCGTACTGTGCTGAACTCTAAGCCCGCCCACTCTCCAGATGTCCAATCAGATGCGAAGGATTAGATTTCCTGCGCAAATATACAGTTTTACTGGGAAATACGTCACCGCGCGGAAGTTAAAGGTGC
>JAOVVB010052082.1:0-14668 GCA_028570985.1 Heterobranchus longifilis
GTTCCCTGTTGAGTCTGGTTCCTCTCAAGGTTTCTTCCTATTACCATCTCAGGGAGTTTTTCCTTGCCACCGTCGTCGCTGTCCTCGGCTTGCTCATCAGGGACAATCAGATCACTATGCTCTATACACATTTTTTCTTTCTCCTACACATTTCCATAATCTTCTTTTATTTTTGTGAAGCTGCTTTGAGACAATGACCATTGTTAAAAGCGCTATATAAATAAAATGGAATTGAATTCAATTACTATTATTAGAAATGTTTACGTTTGTGTGTTTTTTTTCCGGCACGTCTCTATGTTACACGTCACAGTTTGGCTCTGGCGTGTGTGAAGCGCCACCGCTGAGACGCTACATTAAGCTGATGAAACCAAAAAGCCCGGAGCGACGACATCACAGTGCGACACTTTTATTTTTGTTCGTTCAGCGAGCATTAAACCAACAGACGAAAACGTGCGAATCTTATCGTCCTGCGAATCTGTCCTCTTCCTCCTCCTCTGACCGAGATGCAAATGAGGATGAGCACATCAGCTTTTCAAAGTTAGGAACGCTTCACAACGAAAGACGTGCAAAATCAACGAGTGGCAGGAGTCGGTTTGACCTCAAGTAACCCCGATTTGTCTTTTCTTTCTGCGTCAGTTTCAGTATGTTAATCATTTTAATCAACACTGAACAGTAACAATGTTATTATGTAAATTATGGAAGGAGTTTTCAGTGTCGGTGCTAAATTTGTGCAACGTTAATTTTAAGAGCTGTAACATAACTGAAGACAGGGAGTAACTTATTCCAAAAAAACATAAAAAATAGATGAAAAGTATGAAACAGCATTCTTTTCCCTTAGCGCTGTGGCAAACTGCTGCGGTGTTTAAGCATTAAAACACTTCCGTTGTAGGAAACTAATCAAATGAAGCCACCTTTTCAAAATTCAGGAACGATTCACGGCAAAAACGTGCAAAATCAACAAACTCTGAGTCGGTTTGACCTTAAGTAACCCCAAAATATCTTGGGTTTGTGTTTATATTGATTTGTGAAATTAATCAGGGATTTTATGAACATAAAGAAGAGATGTATTTTCAGATTTTTATATACATCATCTTGTAATTTGAAGTTTAGTTTTACACTTGCATGTTTTTTATAATAAATATCAAACCCTCGACCCTGGAGGTGCGAGGTGACAGGAAGAACCCTGCGAACGAGCCGTTACTACAGAAACGTACCCGAACAAGCGCATTAATATAAACCTGTACTACTATTCGAACCGCTCTTAAAGAGAATTAAATCAACATCTGATGACCAATCAGGATCCAGAACTAAGCAAGATGCTGCTGTGGTGCGAATAAGATTTGGAGCGACGTCGGCGGTGTTTCTGTTTAATAATAAATGCGCCCAGTTTCGATTAAACTAATGAGAGGGTCGAGATCCTTCACTGGGCTGTGTAATTCATCGCACCTGCTGCAAACACAAGCAATGTCACTTAGAGATCAGAAAATTCCAGAACGCAGCGAGGCGTTGTTTCCTGAGATGTCTCTCTAACCTTCATTCCTTTTTTTTTTTCTTCGCTCAGGGTAAACACTTAAAGGAGACGCATCATCATACAGATGGCATGCAAAAATACACAGATACAGCCTGATTTCTGACGGGGTACACCCTGGACGGGGTGCCAATCCATCGCACGGCGCACACAACGAGCAATTTGGGAACGCCAGTTAGCCTAATCTTGTGTCTTTGGCGTGTGGAAGGAAACCGGAGAACCCGGAGGAAACCCACCAAGCAAGGGGAGAGAACATGCAAACTCCACACACACACACACACACAGAGACACAGGGCAGGAATCGAACCCTCAACCCTGTAGGTGCGAGGCCATATCACTAACCGCTACGCCACCGCGCCGCCCAGACTGTCCTCTTTCGACGTAATGTGTGCTGATTCGCTTGAAAAAGTCCTCATGCTAGAAACAGTCAGTGACAATTTATTTGCAGCTCTGCGTACGGGTCGGCGCTACACTGTTACACTGTATTGTGTTGCATTGTGTCGTGTTTGTCACTGTGTGCACATTTGTACAACTGCACTATGTTGTCTTTTTGTCTTTTCGTATAGTTCTTAGCGAGTTTTGTTCATTTCTGTTGTATGTAGAACCTTGGTCCTGGAGGAACGTTGTTCTGTGACAATGACAATAATGATTGTCAATAAAGGCTAACTCCATCTGATCTGATCTGGCTTGCAGCGAGGAGATCTGGACAGAAGAGACTCGCTGTCTCGACACCATCGCTCGCAGGAACATCAGGGAAATGAACACATGAGTCGACGCACGATCACAAAGAATGAGGAATTCTTCAGTTATTAGAAGACAATGAGTGGCCAGGTGCTGTAGTAGAGGAACCCCGTCGTTGATTATTTTCCCAAAATAGCATGATGTGGGCGGTTTAATTTTTAGATCATTGTTAATAATGAAACTCTTGGGGTTGTTTAAAAGGAGAACAGCTTTGTGTTCAGAAGCGGTGTGGATCTTCAGCTGAAGAATCAAAAGTAACACCAGCTCTGTTCATTCAAACGAGTCGACTCGGAATCGATTCATTCATAAATTACACCATGATCACCTTCTCTCTCTCTCTCTCTCTCTCTCTATCGCTGTCTGTCTCTTTTGCTCTCTCTGTCTCTCCTTTCTTTTATTCTCTTTTCTTTTTGTGCTGAGCCTGTATTTCTTTTGTATCTCTGCCCTTAAATATACCCCCACACACACACACACACACACACAAAGTGAGTGAAGCATTTTGAACTCTCTCTCTCTCTTCCCACATGTCTTTATTCTCTCTTTTCTCTCTGCCAGGATTGAAGTGATTTGTGTCTCAGCTCCATGTGTTGTCCTGAATCTCGAAACAGTTTGCACAGCCAAAAAGAATATGTGCGCACACACACACACACACACACACACACGCACACACACACGCGCACACACACCCCAAGTAAATGATATTCAATCACTAAGCATCATTTGTTTCCTGTCTCTGTCTCTCCCTCTCTCTCTCTGTCCGTCTCTCTCTCTCTCTCTCTGAGGGTGTTTCCTCGCTGAGTGCTGATTATTAAGTGGGTCAGGATGGAGGGATGTAGCACTATATTTATCAAGAAACTATTTTCACGAGTCTGCAGGTAGCAGAGCTCAACACACACACAGCAGGGGGGAAAAGATTCCTTCAGCATTACCTTAAATAAACGCACACACACCTACAAACACACACACGCACACAGACACATATTCTTATGTACACTTGCATGCAAAAGTTTGTGCACACTGACCACATTACATATTACGAGAACTCAACAGCTGCAAATTAAAAAAATATTTCCAGAAACAAAAGGTTTCCATAAACATTAATGTGGACTGATTTTATATTTTATCTTAAAAAGTGCAAATAAATACAGTACGTCCCCTACATACAAACATTTGAGTTCTGAACTTTAAAAGATACAAAAACTATTGTCCGGCATACATTGTCACGTGTGTGCAGCGAGCATCCCAGGATGTCAGTAAGCAAGCGTAGAAGCAGCAGCGATGAAGCTGGTACTGCTAAGAAGTGGCAAGCAATAACGATGGAGGCAAAAGTGAAAATAATTGACCGAACTGAGAAAAGATGGCAGACTTTGCTCATTTTTGTCAAATAAATCTTTCAACCATCGGCATGATTCTAAAGAACGAGGACGAGATCATGGAATGTGTTAGTTTTATACTGCGTATAGGGAATTGTGTGTCCTAGTACATAGACAACGTTTGTTGGACTTACAAACAAATCAAACTTACAAACGGAACTCGTTCGTATGTAGGGGACTTACTGTAAATAAAAGTGTAATTGTGGCATTTGGAAAAGTTTAGACTAATTCAATACTTAGTAACGCCCCCGTTTGGAAAAAATCATAGTTTTTGCAAGGATCACGTTTTCTTGTCCAGTCTGTTCTTTCCATCAAACACTGCATATGGAAACCGTCAAACACATATGGAATCCGTCTCCTGCGTCCGCGTGTGATCGGATTCCGTGTTATCACTTCTGCTACATTCGGTTCCTCCCTCGTGTCACACCTGGATTGCTGTTTGAGTCTGTTATAGAGTCAACTTTGTCCATTAACCTAGTGAAGGAGAAGTCTAGCATCTAAAGACATGTTACATTGTCAAATGCATCCCAAACCGTCTCCGAAATTTGTCTGAATGATCGGATCACAATGCGTCTCACATGTCACGATGTCACAATTATTGTTCGTTTCTTTGCTTTGCTGCAGAGGGTGTGATTTATCTGGGGTGCACAAACTTTTGCAAAGCGGTGTAGGAAGACTTTAGCACCACGGACAGCTGCCTGTTCATGTCCTCATTTAATACTCTTCATTAGTGTGACTCTTCATCATCATCATCATCACTCATCTAAATTATGCTTTAAAATAAAACTTTAGCATTAATCAAAATTTTTTTAATTTAAAAACAAGCCATTTTTATCCAAGACTTCGCCTTCAGCCTTTAGACCATGCCCCTTTCTCCGTCTGATGCTAACATGTTGAGTGACTTCACTAACAGTACAGGGCGGGACTTACAGAGGAGTAGAGGTAGCCCTCGCTGTTCATGCCCAGGTACAGCCCCGTCTTCGCCCCCTGGATGGCTACGATCCGCAAACCCACAGGAATCAAGTTGAACTGAGCTGAAACACACACACACACACACACACACACACACACACACACAGAGAATTTATAGAATTAGTGTTTGAAGGAGACAGATAGACAGACAGAGAGAAAACAGAAAGCGACAAAGAGACAAAGATAAATGAGGAGACGTAGGAGAGAGACATTAAGATTAATTATGTTTATTATATTCATTGTGCATTCACCTTTTTTGCATTAAAATAGCTGTCAATTAAAAAAACATTAGCAGAATAACAACAACAATAAAAATAATAATAATGAGAGTAAGAGAGCGAGAGAAAAGCTTCTTGAGATCAACTAACAGAGAGAGAGAGAGAGAGAGACGTTACAGGAATGTATGTTAACGTTATATTAAATTACAATTTTTATTATATATTGTATAATATTATATTAGTATATTAAACACTTTGAGCTTTGAGGTAACACTGGAGAGGAACATTAACTCTATTAACCTCACGTTTACACACGGTGCTGTATTTCAGTTCTGTTTCATTATGATTTTCTGTAATGTCCTGAGTTCTGAGTTTAAACTAACCTGAGCTCTAAACACTGCTGCAATAAAATAAATCCACTGTGTTAGTTTTTAATAAATGTTGTGATGAAGCGATGCCTCAGTGTAACCTCACAGAGTTCACAGTGACTCACATCACCACAGTCTGTGGCTGGAATCACACTGGAAATGTCCACACACACACACACACACACACACACGTGAGCAGTGAGAGAGCTCCACTGCTTGTCACTAAAAACACACTGATAGAAAGACGTGACGAGATGGAGAGAACACGGATGGAGAGATGGGACAGACACGCAAAGACAACTCAGGCGAAGACACAGAGAGCAAGGAGCAGGGACATGGAAAGAAAGAACCTGGGCAGTGTGTGGATGAAGACAGAGACACGTAGAGACCCCAGGTGGAGACAGAGAGAACAGATGGAGACATGGGGAGAATGTGGGTGGAGACAGAGAGATAATGTGGGCAGAAAAACTGAGCGAATGTGGGCGGAGGCAGTAAATGTGGGTGGAGACACCGATAATGGGTGGAGACTGAAAAAAGGTGGAGGTGGTTGGAGACAAAAGAGAAGGTGGAAGTAGTTGGAGACACTGAGACAACACGGGCGGAGACACAGAGAGAAGGTGGAGGTGGGTGGGGAGACTGAGAGAAGATGGACGGAGACAGAGAGAACACAGGCAGAGACACAGAGAGAAGATGGGTGGAGACGCTGAGAGAAGGTGGAGGTGGGTGGAGACACTAAGAGAACACGAGCGGAGACACAGAGAGAAGGTGGGTGGAGCCACGGAGAGAAGGCATGCAGGGCGGAGCTGTATGGAGACAGTGTTTATTGTGATGGAACAGTTTGTGTATAAAGCGCTCTGTTCCAGAATGTTAGTGATCATTAGTTATTCTAATAAAAACATTAATATTAATGAGGAGACTGTCGTTTAACATCTGTCGATGCCCTTAAAGTCTCTCCTTATGTAATATGGAGATTAATTCTATGCGTGTAGAATTAAGTGTGTTTAATTCTTCACGCACACACACACACACACACACACACACACACACTTACAGAAGGAGCTGCTCTCGTCCCTTGTGCCGTCCATAGTTCCATCTGGCTGCATCTGGAGGTAAAAGCCATGCTGACTGTACAGGTGTGTGACGATTCCTTTTAGCTGAGGCTCTGTAAAACACACACACACACACACACACACACGGTGAAAAAGGTTGCAGCAGGAAACTAGCCTCCACCTGCAACTTTAAAGGTCCAGTCAGTGATTTTTATCTGTATTGACAGGCAGTTCTGCAGTATGATTGACAGGTGAACAGACACACCCCTTTATCCTGATTGGTTGGATATTGTTGGTTCATTTATTTACATCCAGATGACACCAGAGTGACGGAGAGTAACTTCATTTAAAAACCGCTGAGCGCACCTTTAATCCCACGTCAGTGCTGCTGATCATCTCCAGAGCGAAAAGAAGCTCGTGTTCTGCGTTATAAATGATGGATTAGCGTCAGAGTGTGTGTGTGTGTGTGTGTGTGCATGACTGAGGGAACAGGAGGAGAACGGAGCCTGAATGTTTTATGAGCTGCGTCCCTCAGGACTGTTATGCGCTCCTTTGAGAAAGCGACGAGTGACAAACAGAGACGTGAGCGTTCTTCCTCTCGCTTTATCCACTGGAACGTTGAGGCGTGAACACTGAACACCGCGCCGCTGAGCTCTGCCTTCTGATTGGTCAGAAGCTGTTGATTGAGTTCATACCCCATGCAGCAGCAACAGCTCGTTCGCAGGGACGTGCACAGTGACCATGGGGAAGGTTTCAGGAAGTCTCAATCTGTCTACCATAAAGAAGGAGGTGTGGCCTTTGTGCGTGTCAGAAGGAGGCGTGGCCTCTGTCATTTCTACACAAGGGTGCATGGCCTCTGTGTCTCTACCAATTAGGATAAAGGGGTGTGTCTGGCTTCTGTGTGGGTTCTAAAGAAGGGGGTGTGGCCTCTGTGTCACTTCTACAGAAGGAGGCGTGGTCTCTGTCTCAGTCCAACAGAAGGAGGCGTGGTCTCTGTCTCAGTCCAACAGAAGGAGGCGTGGCCTCTGTGTCACTTCTACACAAGGAGTAGTGTGTGTGTGTGTGTCAGTTCTAAAGAAGGCAGCAGTTATTTTTGTTAATTTTCACTCTGACTTTTTATTTTTCTTTCTCTGAACAGAAACTTCTCCTCCTCCCCCTGCTCTTCTCACTTCATTAGCACCCTGGTATTCCTCTTTACTCTGTGTGTGTGTGTGTGTGTGTGTGTGTGCGTGCATGTCAGCTATTTTAGCTCCTCCAGCCTGACGTAAGAGCCATTAAGCTTCATGAATTACAGGCATTAATGAGAGTCATTATTCTCTCACACACCAGCAAGTGAAGCAAATTATTTGTACGGTTCGTGTTTATCGAGACTCGTTTTCTACTTGAAGGAGAGAGAGAGAGAGAGAGAGAGAGAGTGTGTCGGGAGAGCTGCAGAGAGCTGTGTGGAGATCGAGGGGAAATAGGAAAAAGGAGAACGAAAGAGAAGATAGAGAAGAGGAGACATAATCAGATCGGAGAGAGAGAGAGAGAGTTATAATCTCATTAGATTTCCACATATCTGTGTATTCACGTATACAAGAGCAGAGAAATGAATTTTATTTCCTACACCGGCATTTTACGTGTGAATGATATATATTTAAAATAAAATAAAAAATAAAAAAATGTGCACCAAAATTGTGACTTTACTGTGAAATAAATGATTTAATTTCAAATAAGAAAATAGATTTTAGCAAATTTAAACATAAAAGCATCATTATTATTATTATTATTATTATTATTATAATATGTATAAGCCGTTGCTATGGAAACTATAATAACATCACATTCATTCTGTCATTGAAAATGAAGTACGTTTGGAGTTTTCATGTAACTGTTCCGTTAAAGCGCACTGCAGTAACCCGAGGTTGACCCGCACTGACGGACGGACGCTGGTCCGGATCGATCAACGTTCCTCACGTTAACCTTGACCGTGTCCTGCACTTTTGTCTCATTGTGTGTGTGTGTGTGTGTGTGTGTACGTGCAGTGCTGCAACTCCATCTCATCTTATCTGGATTAGAGAGCGGTGTAATTACGAGCTCCACTCCACTGAGCAGCCCTGGGCATTTCTCACGCCGCTGTCAGACCCGAGCTCGGAGACAGGGGGCTTCCCTCAGCGGGGATTAAATCCGTGCACCTTCCCAGATAGTCCCACTCATCATCTGTTTACTGCTTCACTCGTTTACTCCCTCTCTCACGAACATGTCACTCATCATCACAGGCCATCAAAACCAAAAGAAAAAGCACTGCTGTAGACATGAGCACCTGCCCCGTGGTGTGATGCTGTTAATCTGCATGAAATGAAGAAAACGGAAACTTAATTTCAAAAGTAACGTCGGTATTATTCAGACTCGGGTTATACACCTGTCAGGAATTTACTTTATTAGAAATCACCTTCCTGCAATTCACACTTCCAATGCTTGCGAATTAAACACACAAAAAAAATAAACAGGCCTTTAAACTTTGTCTTTAAGGCCTTTAAACACAAATATCCTTGAATTATTATGAATAATTTCCTTTTAAATGCAAACACTTGCCTTTAACACAGCTTTCAACACTCACCGTTAAATGCGGTTAAACACAAGGATTGGCCTTTAAACACAAATACAGTGCTGTGCAAAAAATTAAAATAAATAAAATAAAATATTTTCACATTTGGCACACTTAAATGATCCAGATCATCAAACTAATTTTATTACACCATGTTAACCCGAATCAGCTTTCCAAAGTGTTCAAACATCACAGTTCATTCATGATTTAGGAAGGGGTATTAGGATCTTTTTCGATCGGTTTTAGGATCAATTTAGGATCAGGTAGGTTTGAACAGCTTTAAAAACTACGTAACTTGTGTAATATTAAAATTAGTTTAATGATCTGGATATGAATGATGTGACAAATATGCAAAAAAAATTCAGGAAGGAGCAAATACTTTTTTTTTTTTTACAGCACTGTAACTGTTTTTAAACACCTTCACATGCATCACTCCCCGTTAAATTAATTTAAATACAAACGCTACCCTTTTAACACTTTTAAACAACATTTACATATTCACTTTTAAACATGAACATTCACCTTTAAACAAATCACATAGCTTTAAACACCTTTAAAACACAAACACTCTCCATTAAACACTGCCTTTAAAAGTCTTTAAATGCCCACAAACATGTTTGAAGTTTGCCTTCAAACACCGTAAAATGTGTTTACATGCAACAACTCACCTTTACATTCAAACACTCAACTATAAACACTCTTGGTCACAAACACTCACCTGTAAAAACAAACACTTGCAATTTAAACCCCTTTAACTGATAGCATTTCCCTTTAAGCACTTTTAAAGTCCAACACTAACCTTTAAATGTTTTTAAAAACAAAAACTCTTCTTCAAACACTTTAAAAGCAAACACTTATCTTTAAACACAAACGCTCACCTTGAAACAGCTTTAAACACAAAGCAAGTCTTTAAACTGCCTTAAAAAACAGACATGTGATTAAACACAAGTAAACACTCATTATAAAACGCAAACACTCCCATTTAAAAGCGTTTGAACACCTTTCAACATAAACACTCACTTAGCATTTGTAAATACACATACTCAAATTTGAAACACCTCAAAACAAAAACACTTGTCTTTAAACATGTTTAAACACAAACACTGTCCTATAAACACTTTTAAACACTCACATTTAAATCCAAACACGTGCCTAAATCACTTTGAACACCTTGAAACACAAACACACATTCAAAAGTTTTAAGCCTTTAAACTCAAACACTCAAACACTCCCCTTCAAACTACTTTAAATGCAACTGCTGGTCTTTAAATTGATTTAAAAATACTCACTTTTAAACGACTTTGAACACAAACATTCATATTTAATTATGTTTAAAAGGAGACACATTTGCCTTTAAACCCAAATGCTTGCCTTTACATGCATGTAACTAGACTTGCTTTTAACACCTTTAAACACTAAACTGTGTTTCAATACACTCACCTTTCCAAGACTAAAAACACTGCAGTGTGTAAACAGACTCTGTAAAACACGAACACTCCCCTTTAAACGCCTCCACACAAAACACTAGGCTTTTTCTTCCAAACACTCCTCCTTAAACACCTTAAACACAAAAATTTACCTTCAATTCCAAACATTTGCCTTTAAATATAAATCCTTCTCGTTAAATGCCTTTACATGCAAACACTCACCTTTAAACTCAAACACTTTGCATAAACACTTTCATACGCAATCACTCTCACCAATCCTTTAAACACTTTCAAATAAACCAATGTCTTTAAACAACCTTTATACCTCATGTCCTGTGAAGTGAATAGGGTGTGTGGGTTTGGACAAGCCCTAAATTAGTGCACTAAATAGGGCTCCTATGAAGGGGACAGACGTGTTTCTACAACACTAGTGAAACGTAAAAAATGTAAAAAAAAAAAAAAAAAAACAGCACTTTGGGGAAGGAGCCCAGTGTCACGTTTCTGTCAGTTCACGTGCTTTTGGTGTTGAATATGTAAATGAGTCTGTGGCGGGGGAATAGGAGGCAGAGCCGAACCCCTCGGGGAAAAGTGAATGAAACAACCTTGTCATGCCCTTCAAAGCTCTCAAGACCAGATTTACATCAGGGAACGGGAACAGTTTGGAGGAAGAGTTTGTCCTTTTACTCCTCAACATCACTGTCAATCAGCCAAATGTGGCTTCTTAAGTATTGATTCAAGCTACAGTACGAGGACAAAGGAAGTCATTTTTTTTATATCAGCGATTTTCCTAATGTGTGTATGAGTGATTTGGGACAGGCTCAAAGTTCAATAAGAACATTGTGATGGTTTGTACCCTGCATAGTGAATAAGGTGCATTTAGTTTGGGACACTTTTTAATGATGTGGTTCGTGCTCCCTCAGGGCACTGGTGGTTTCTCGCCTGGGTTCGATCCCCAGCCACTGGATGCGGTGCCTGTCCCAAGCCGGATAAAATGAGAGGGTTGCGTCAGGAAGGGTGTAAAACCTGTGCCAAGCTTGTGTGTGGATCGGATGGTCGACCCCTTGCTGGTTGCAGAAGAAAGAACAACAACCTTCATGCTCCCTCAGTAGTGATGAGGACGTGTGAATTTGGGACACACTCACTCTGGACTGATGCCATTGTGTTTATATTTCTGTCTCTTTTGTCTGGTTGTCTCTCTAGAGGAACACAAATAAGCCCTGCTGCAGTGTTTTGTGGTGATGATGATGATGATTCAATTAGAGCGCTGTGCTTTTAGCCCTCACTCTTCCACAGAACCTACAACTGTGTGTGTCTGTGTGGCAAATGTGCTGAGCAGTAGTTTTAAAGTGTAAACCAACACTGCAGTGCATATGTGTGTGTGTGTGTGTGTGTGTGTGTGTGTGTGTTTGCTAGCTTTATTTTCCCACTTCGCTTTCAGGACTGGACGTGTCTTGTTTTGTAAAGAAACGTCCTGCAACACGAGGCTCTGGGACGGCGGCCCAACGGTAACGCAACCCAGAACACACACACACACACACACACACACACACACACACACAGAGCACTTAGAGATTAGAAATGGAAATGTCTCTGTGCCTACTTATCTTACCACACACACACATACTCGTGCATAGTGTCCCTCCGTATCTTCTCCGGTTAGAGGTCGAGCTCAATCTGTCCTTTTCGGCTTTAATCAAACTGTCCGTGAATTTCATTTCAGCGCGAGACGATCTCGAGGTCCTCGCTGACACATTACGCTCCTGATGTCTTTAAGGATGTGGTACAAAATGTTAAACAAGCGTTTCTGCAAAGTTTGCGTTTATTCCCCGCGACGAGGAAAATGACTCCACGCCAAGCTCGTCTCACGGCCCAGACTGAATCTCTCATTAAAAATACTAAGCCTTAGTGTTTATACACTTAGTCGTCTTTAATTACTTGCCTACTTTAAAATGAAAACACTTCTTTCTAAACACCCTAAAAAAACGTTCGCCTGTACTGTACGTGAAAAATCGTCTTTACACGCGAATGCTCCCCTTTAGATGCAAACACTCATCTTTACGCACAAACACTCAAGGGCTAACAATCACCTTTACATGTTAACATCTTTACATACCTATTTTAATTAAGGCTGATTCTCAGTATTATAAACATCTTTTGACGAACCCTTAAGAGTTCCAGGGAGGCCACTACAAAAGAGATGTGTGTGAGATGTGTGTGAGTTCCATAACGCCTACGAGTATTCCTCGATTAGAACGAGGACCAAGAAGAGGACCGTAAATCATCTCTGAAGGAAGGTAATGAGACGAGAAGCAAAACATTAACCATGCGATACGTTCTAAGTAGAACACAAGAAGGTTTTTTTTTGTTCAGCAAGAAGTCATTCCTGATCTTTACTACCTCTCTTACTTTCTGCAGAAACAACAGCAGTTTGTTATCTCTGTCTCTCTGCTTCTGTCTCACTCTATCTCTGTCTCACTCTACTGTATGCCTCTTTGTCTCTGTTTCATTCTATCCCGGTCTCTCTGTCTGTCTCTCCATCTCTCTGTCTCTCACTGTCCCTGTCTAATGCTCTCTGTCTCTCTTAACTTTTTGCTCTGTCTCTCTCTCTCTCTCTCTCTCTCTCTCTCTCTCTGTCTCTCTGACGTGAGGCTCTCTTACACTGTGCAGTCTGATCGGGTGTTGTTGAGTAAGCGGGATGAGACATGCGTCTTTAGCGGTCAGCTTAATGCTATCCTTCTCCTCTGGGCACAGCTGAGTGTGTCCTTCTGTCCTGAGCAGGAGACACACACACATACACACTTGAGCGGGATACACTCTCACAGGAGGTTTACTTAACAGGCGTCTCCTCTGAGCTGAAACCAAAAAACAAACAAACTTTATCCTCCATGTGCCAGGCTGGGATTATAATTAATTAAGTTAGTTAGTTAGTAAGTTAGTTAGTTAGTTAGTTAGTTAGTTAGTTAGTTAGTTAGTTAATAAACACAAACACAACAAACACTTGTGGCGCAAAGATTAAAACAGAGCACAAAAAATTTAATGAATAATAATTTTTATAAAACCATGGCTAAGGATTCTCCGTCCTGCCAACATGTGATTAACTACAGGTAGAACTTCACTAAATAACTATCATCAGTCAACTTGTTAATCCTTCAATAAACCGTTTGTTACTATACAACATGTTTATCTCATACAGTATGTCATTAAATATTTTTTCTGAACACTAAACAAACTTAAATGTGTGTAGAGTTCTATAGATCTGATACATCAGGCAGTTTTCCCCCTGGTTATTTTTTATTTACTTAATGAAATAATTAGCTAGCTAAACAAAATGCTTAGTTAGGCTAGCTCAGAAAATGGAAAGAACTCAGTTAATAATAATAATAAGAAGAAGAAGAAGAAGAAGAAGAGTAATAATAATAATCTTCGTCATCATGATTGTTCATCTAATTTTGAATCGCTGTATATTTTCAAATAATTCTCCACTAAATAACCAGCATTGCCTTTTAAAGAATTTAAATTAGCATGTCAATTTAGCTAACTTTTGCAAACGTTTGTATTGAAACTTTATAGCTGATTTTCAGCACAGCTAACTAGGCTAACCAAAATATGGATTTGAGTTAGACATGTTTGCTTGCACAAATAGCGTAATGCTAACTCTTCACACAATGCTAACACTCCTTCAAATGTCCCACTTTGTGTCATGGCCAAAAAAAGATTTATAAAAGATCCAGAAAATATCTTCTCTCTGCACAAAGAAAGTTTCCTCTGGGGTGTTTCCTGCATGAAAGAACATTCAGTGGAGGGTTCTAGGAGTCAATAGATCTAGGGTTCTACTTTTTGGGGTTGTAGAGTTCTAGGTTTCTATAGTTCTATTGTTCTATTGTTGTCAGTTTCTAGGGTTTTAGGTTTTTAGAGTTGTAGGTTTCTTTGATTCTACCTTTCTACAGTTGTATGGTTCTAGGGTTCAATATCACTGTCACTGTCAGTTTTTTTAGGGTTCAATGGTTCTTTTGTTCTAGGTTCCTAGGGTTCTGCATTGAACTTTTCTTTAAGAATTAGAAAAAAAAAACTTTCTTCAAAATCTGATGAAAGTTTACTGTCTTAGGTAAAAATGTGAATTAAGCTAAAGCGTTTTATCAACCTGTCTCTCCTGTGTGTGTGTGTGTGTGTGTGTGTGTGTGTGTGTGTGTGTGTGTGGGGGTGTGGGGGTGGCACGTGGAAAACGGAGAGCTCGTTTATTGATTAATCGTCACACGTTAATGAGCAGCATCGATCCACAGTGTGTGAGAGAGAATATTAAAAAAGCCAACACAGCCTTAACCAGGTCCCCTGTGTGTGTGTGTGTGTGTGTGTGTGTGTGTGTGTGTGTGTGTGTGTGTGTGGTGGGTTGTGGGGGTGGGGGTTG
>JAOVVB010052100.1:0-14666 GCA_028570985.1 Heterobranchus longifilis
GTGACATTGAAGTCATGCGACCAGGGTTGGAAATTAACTTTTTTGTCTTTTTTGTCCTTGCCAAATCTAGCAGCCACTTTTACCAGTATTTGGCTGGTGGCTGGTGCTAATTTCCAACCCTGCATGCCACTGTGGTATAGTTTGTTTATAGCCTAACTTTAGCTTTTTTTTTAAAGATTATTTTTTAGGCATTTCTGCTTCATTTTTTGAGTGAGAGACAGACAGGAAATGCGGAAGAGAGAGAGGGAGACACGCAGCAAAGGGCCCTGGACCGGACTTGAACCCGAGCCGCTGCAGTAAGGACTCAGCCTTCGTGCTCCCCATTTAGGCCTTGAGTCCTTGACAGAGGCCCGGTTTCAAATCCGACCCACGGCCCTTTGCTGCGTGTCATCCCCTCTCTCTGCCCGCTTTCCTGTCATTCTCCAGCTGCTCTATCAAATAATAATGGCAGTGAAAGCCCTAAAATTAATCTTTAAAAAGTGGTGTTCATTTGTGATGATTGCTTGCTGCATAAACTTGTGTTTGGGGTGCACTGGTGGCTCAGTGGTAGAGCGCCCCATATACAAAGGCTGAAGTCCTCACCGCAGTGGTGGCGGTTTGACTCCGTCCCACGGTCCTTTGCAGCGTGTCGTCCCCTCTTTGCCACAAAGCTTATTTTCTGCAATAATCCAAAATCCAATGAAAAAAATCCCATTGGCTTTTAGTCGAGGGAACCAGAGCAATGCTAACTTTGACCTACAAAAACACGTCATCCCTGCAGCACTGTATATACACAAATACCAATATATCTGCAATAAGTGAATACAGTAATGGCTGATATACAAGCCTGGCCAATTTATCGGTCTAAATTTACTATGATGTGCCATCGTTAATCTGAGCAGAATGCTGTTTTTTGGGGCATAAATCATTATTGCCCCTCTAATGAATCTCTGTTTTCAGAGGCTTTTGGAAATGAACAGGGCAGCAAGAACCGGCTGCTGAACATCTTGATAAACCTGAGAAAGTGTGTGGACCACCCGTACCTGTTTGATGGTGAGATGTGCTCGTTGATGAATGAACGCAGAACAAGACTGATGTTTTACGATGTACTTCAACGGTTCCCCATGTTTCTCGGGTACAGGGGTGGAACCTGAGCCTTTCGAGATGGGAGAGCATCTCGTTGAAGCCAGTGGGAAACTTTGCCTTTTGGACAGCATGCTGACTTACCTTCACAAAGGGTTAGTTAGTCCAGCTACCTGGAGTTGGGCTCCACCTGGTGGCAGTTTGGGCTCAGTGCGACTGCTGACACAATGTACCGATCACTCGGAGCAGTTGTGTTTACTGTGATTTTTTTTAAGTCACATATTATGTTTGTGTTTATTCATTTAAGAAGGGACAATGCACATTAATTAACATGAGCACTTAAGTCCAGCATGTAAATGTGCCAGATTTAGCCATGCATTAAAAGAAAACATGCAAGAGTACATAAACACATAAAGCACAGGCAAAGGCACATTATAAGCACATACAAAGTTCACAAGCACATAGGCACAGATACATAAGCACATAAGCACAGATACATAAAGACATAGGCACAGATATATAAGCACATAGGCACAGATACATAAGCACACAGACACAGATATATAAGCACATAGGCATAAATATGCACAGATAAAGGCACATAAACACAGACAAATAGTTAGATAGAAACTTTATTGTCCACAATGTGGAAAATGGTCTTCGGCTTCACCACAAACAACATGAATTACAAGTAAGACAGTCGGAGAAAAAACAGTAAAATCACTGGGAGAGTTTGGAATTCATTCATATGCAATCAAATACAGTTTGATAGGCCTATTACAAAAGTAGGTGATATGTAAAAATAAGACAAATGTGCAAAAATGTCTTCCTGAGGCGAGCTGTGTGACAACGGATGGGTCGGTCACTTATTATGTCAAGAGCTTTCGTTTTAATATTCAGTGCATGCCTGTCACTTAGTTGCATCTGTGGTTTCCCTGTAATTTTACTGGCCGTGTTAACCACTCCTGACAATTTCTTGTTACATTTTACAAATAGTAAAACAAAGACATTATGACAGCATGTTTGATTGTTTGCACGTGTGTGTGTCTTGCATCTGTCAGTGGGTCACTGTCACCCAGATGTGGTGAAGGCCGGAGCGCAGCAGATGGAACTGCTCAACACCAACTCACGATTCCTGCACGATAACCTCGTGCTGTACGCCCAGAGGCTGCAGGCCACGCTACCCGACAAACTGTCTGTGTGCTACTTCGTCAACTCCGGGTACGTCCGCAGGTTCTCACACTCCTTCTGTCAGACTTGTTTTGTGGGTTTGGCTCAGTGGGTGTTGGTGAAGGAACCGTCAGGTAAAAAGAGACTTCGGCCTTGTTCAGACTGCAGGCAAATCAGATTTGTTTTCTCAATTTGTCAGACTGTCCACACTGTTATTTACAAGTGACCAGATCTGATTTTGTGTGTCCAGACATCACCAAAACATGGATGCGTGCTTAGCTCAGTGCTCAATGACAGCTAAAAGATGAACACTTGGCTAGTCTCCAAGTATTTTGTGCCCCACTTTTGTTGTTTCCATCTTTAATCGTCATAGTTAGTTTTGAGGTTCTCTCTACAGAACCCACTTTCCTCCATGCCGTGAGATATGTCCTGATAAATAGTTTTATTTTGGTAGGATCCTTCAAGCTTTTGCTGGACAGAGGCCGTCTGTCCACGGACTGTTGTTCTCCTCCATGTTGTGGATGTTGTCCTCTGTAACGCTGATTTTCTACACGTCTCTGATAGCGCTCTGCTAACATCTGCTAGCTGCCTGCTCACCAGTTCTGCCACTCTGGATTTGAGTTGTGAGTGATGCAAAAATACGATTTGAGCAGCCAGAGCATCCGGACTGAGACGCATCTGTAGAATTTTTGCATAGAATTTCAAACCACCTCCAAATGTGGTCTGGATCTAATTTGCAAAAATCGGATTTCATGTGTTTTTTTTGCTGTTTTTTCCTAAAATCAATGAATTTGTTCTGGCAGTGTGAACAAGGCCTTAGTGGTGGTTAATTGATTGACAGATGCAGTTAGCATTAGATTCATGTCTCATATCTACTTTAATAACTTGAAGTGTAGCCTGAGAGAATATCCCCAATAGGAGCAATAAAGTTCTTGACGTCCCAATAACCCTGAATCATCAAAACTGGACCAGTCTGCTGTGGTTACTTATTTACACTGACTGGAGCTCTGCAGTGTGAACAGGAATTATCTGGATAATAATGTTGTAGATAACAATCCATATACACTCACCTGTCACACTATTTATCAGTCACAGGGAAATATGTACCTGCAGAGAAGTTATAAAACGGACAAAACAAAAATGGTAACTTATCACTGCAAGTGTGTTCCACTTGAGGGAAATGCTGCAGCAGTTTGGGGAAGACATGTCAACAAGCCCCAGTGGTCCATGAAGACCAGTTTTCAGAGTTTGATGTGGAAGAGCTTGACTGGCCTGCACAGTAGGGCTGCACGATATGAGGGCAATACGTCATATGCGATAACATTATTGAATATTGCAAAAACACTGTCACTTGCAATACATAAAAATATTCCAACATTATTTTATTGAACACATTTAACACTGAACTGAACACAAAAGGCACCATTAAAAAAAGAATGATAGTGACATTAAAGTGCAGTTTTCTGCTGATACTCTTTCAACGAACTCAAAAAATCCCTTGTGCGATGTTTTGCAGTCTTTCATCATGTGTTTATCGTGCAGGACGAGATATCGTGCAGCCTTACTGCACAGAGCCCTGACCTCAACCCCATTAACACTTTAAGTCGGAGATATACTTGCTTTTAACTATGTGAACGCATGACGCTACCTCATGTATCCTGCGTCTGTTGCATCTGTTGATTAGTTACAGCAAGTATATCCATGTTGGGAGGACAGGGTGGACCCAATCATGATGATTTCCTAAACTTAAGCAAGTAGTTTTGTTTCGTAAACGTAAGTTTAGTTTGAATTCTCAATGTTAACCATGTGTTTAAAACAGCGAGCGTAGAGTTTGTAGAAGTGACGTCACAGGTTCCTGAAGCGTCCGTATGTGACGAGTTGAGAATGAGAACGGGGCGTTTAATGATGCGTGGAAAGCTTGAAATGCGGCGACATGACACGTGAAATGTCTTTAAAATGTGCATGCTATCTTCCAGATTATTATAATAACCTGGGGATAAAAATGTGTTTTATTTGAGGGTAAAATTACATATTAAATAATCTATTTTAAGTATGTCAAATACACAAATGCAAGCTCTTAAAGTATTTTGTTACAAATTGCATCAAATTTTTTTTCTGTCCAGCAAAATACAAAATACTGCCGATCTTTGTGTTGACAATTATGGACCAAAGTAAAACAAAAAAAACATGTTTCAGGGTTGAAATATTTTCATCTTCAAGCATAATAATCTTTACACTATATTACCAATATAAATTAATATTTGTCACCTTGTATGCCCTTATAATGGGAAGTAAAACATGAAGCGGTGTTGTTTCTGCTGTGTGTTTTGTGGTGACTGAGTAACTCGGAGTAACCCTTGCACTTTTGAACTTCAGCTCTGAAGCCAACGACCTGGCCCTCCGGCTGGCATGGCAGTACACGGGCCACCGAGATATCATCACGCTGGAGAAGTAAGAAACACCTGTCGCCGTGCCAACCAGCAGAATGAAAGCATATATGGATGATAATGATAACAATTATTCAGTGTATTTCTAAGTCGATTAGTCGACTAATCGGTCGTTTTGGTGTCAGTCGACTAAGATTTCTTCATTTGCTTAGTCGATTTTTTATGCTTTTTTCATGCTGAATAACTTATTAGGGTTTTCCCTACCATTATAAGGCTTAGCCTTTTTGGGCAACACCTAAGAACAAACCTTAAATGTCTCTTTAAGCTTTTTGGGTGTTTATCATCTGCTCTAGCTTTTCCACATTTTTTTTACACAGATATGATAATAATAATGGTCCAAAATGATGTGAAATTGCATAATTTTAATTGGAAAATGTAAAATGTTCTTTGGGGAGCGTCCCCAAACCCTCCACCGAATACACCTAAATCTTTCACAAACTTAAGAAAAAGCTGGCATGATTCTTTGTGGAGAAACTCAGTTTTACAGATCTGTCGATTAAATCAACTAATCGATTAGTCGACAAAATCACGTGAGTGTTAGTCAATGAAGAATTTATTTAATCGAGGACAGCCCTAAAGTGCACGCTATATTTATAATATTTTCTCCTCTTTACCTGTCAGACAGTCATTTTGTTGGTCTACCTCTGCCTTCATCGGTTAGTTTGTTTGTGTTATTGTGTGATTTTGGTGTTTTAAAAGAGTTTGGATCTAACAGAACTAACATGGTTCCCACTGGTCCTTGAAATCCATGAAAGTTTGTGAATTTGAGGGGAAAAGTCCTTGAAATAATTTAAATATTTTGTGCAAGAATAGAAATTGCAGTTCTATTTATTTATTTATTTAAAACTTTATTAAATAGTCTACATTCTGCTCTCTGCACGTGTGTCTCCTCGCAGTTGTGCCATTGTTTCACCTGCTAGTTCTCATTTTTAAAAATTTGTTTGTAACAGAAATTAACCTTGATCCATGTCTTAAACTATGCCATGTTGGGTCCTTGCATTTGAAGAAATTTGGCCTGGAAAGTCCCTGAAAAGTCCTTGAATTTGATATTTAAGAAGGTGTGGAAACCCTGAACAAACTAACCGATCGAGGCAGCGGAGTCTGGTGGATTTGACGAGAGCGATATAACAGCTTCCCCCCACGTAAATGTAAACAGGGTTGATTGACAGTAAGGTTAAGCTGTGAGAATATTCTAAATATAGAGCACACTTTTTTTTTTCGGTGGTCCCTTTTTTTTAGGTGTGTAAAATCTGTTTTGCTGTGTGTCCCCGTCCACAGCAGTGCATTGCTTAGCTTCTGTGTCAGGACTGTCTGCTTCTCCAAACTGATACACTGATACGTACCTCATACAACCACACTTTTAAAAAAAAAATCCAAAATATCCCTTTAAGAAAATACAAATGAGGTAACAGATGTGAAACGTTGCTGTATCACCAGCATTGTGTGGATAATTATTCCTCTACAAGAGTTGTCAGAGAGAGCGCACAATTTGAAAACATTTTGACAGATTGCTTTACTGAGGCTTTATGTTGTTTAATACTTTTTGAGGGCACAGCTGAGCCGGGGAGCTTAACCACTGAACCCGCTCCGGCTCATCGAATTATGTTTCAGTTGTCAGCCCGATGACATTGTAATGATTAAAGACCTTTTTGCACTTTGGTTTCAGATGACAGCAGCAGTGAGTCAGACTGTGAGTCAGATGGGGAAGAAAGCACCTGCTCCAGCAGCTCTGACTCAGAGGTTTTTGATGTCATCGCTGAGATCAAGAGAAAGAAAGCTCACCCCGACCGCCTGCACGAGGAGCTGTGGTACAACGACCCCGGGCAGGTTGGTGTCTCTCCTGCGTGACACTTATTATGTTACATATACGTGTGTACACAGAAGTCACGGCTCGGTTTCTGCCCCGGTTTAGGAGTCACTGTTGTGGTGTGAGTTCTGGACAGTCGGGGGGGTCTGGGTCTGCAAGGACAGTCACGGTGAATGAAATGAGTTTAAAGTAGCGTTATGATAACTGGAACTATGTTTTATGGGTACCCACGAGTCTCCACTTTACAGACATGTCCACTTTATGCTAATCCTAATGCAGCTTTTGGCAAAAACCTTGTCTGGCTGGGTACATACTTAGACAGGAAGTCCCTCTTTCCTTCCGTGTGGTTCTCAAAGTCCCTTCTCTGCAGCCGGGGCGATTGCGATTGGTTTCATCCATATAACGTTAGCAGACCTACCAGAGGTAGACAGATTTTATATTTAGGCAAATAAGACATGGACAAAAAATGATAGAAGTTTGTCAAAAAATTCAGCTTTTTGTTCAAAAGGTTGTGCTTTTGTTGAAAATGACCAACATTCAAGTGTTGATTAAAAAATAATGAATGAAGAATAAATGGAATGTTTGTGGATAAAAACAGAAGCTCTGATCTTTCCTTTGATATATTCACTGTTTACATATTCATAGAACAAAATATTCTGGGGTTCTTGAAAGATTAGTCAATAAGATCAATATGATCAAAAATGCTGCCGCTAGCTGGCAAATTAAAAATAATAATAATGCTAAAATTAACTGTAAATCTACATTTAACAGATATTTAAACATTTTCTTCCCCGGTGGGGTGGGGGGGGCATCTTTGTCACCTTTTTTCACCCCTGATGAGTTTGCTGAATAAATAATATAATCCACTTCAGTTAAGTGGAACATGGATTAAACACATATTTTATTCTACTTTTTACAGAAATGATGCCAATAAGGGATGCACTTCTGCCCTTTATATAGCAAGTTGATGTAATACTTTGTCAAGTACTTTTCCACTTTTTAATGCATTTGCAACAATATTTGATCGAGAGCACCAAGTCCAGGCCCTTCTCTCTGAGGTTTTGAAGTAATTCTAGAAAATATTGGAAATCACTTGTAGACGAGGCAGTTTGAGGTCTGATATCGGACTACGTGAGTGGAAAAGTGTTAGAAGATTATTGAAGAGTTTGTTTTCCCTTTTTGAAGAATGAATTTCCTGTGCGGTTGTTGTTGGGATGTCATGAAGAAATAAAGGTCAGGCGTATCCAGCTCTGCAGCCCGCGTGTTATACATGGCAAGTGAATCAGTTGTGTCTGATTTACGTATTTTCTTTCTGTCCAGATGAATGATGGTCCCCTGTGTAAGTGCAGTGCCAAGGCCAGACGTACAGGGATCCGCCACAGCATCTACCCGGGGGAGGAGGTATGACACGCCGTGAATAAATCACCCTTTCATAACCTTGAAGTTGTGCCACAGAGGGCCAAGGGCATTATTCTCCTCAGCTTAAATGTATTCTCTATACAGTGAGCATTTTCCAATTGCATTAAAGGGACAATAGGTGGGATTTTATCATCCCAAAGAACCAAATGATGATATTATGGGGCGTTGATCTATTCTATACAGTACCAGCGACTCATCGATTATTTTGCCAGGAGCTGAGATTTCTGGTTTTCATGACTCGCTTTAGCTGCTTCTACTGAACAGTTTAAACATTTAAGGCCAGACACAAACATTGTTTATTCATCCACTGGTCAATTTTGAGACTTTAGAAGAAGCTATTTTGCTTCCATAAGCAAACTAGTTGGAAAGAAAACATCCAAAATACACATTCAGGTGTTTATTTTCCTGCACTTTGTCTGTATGCATCTGTAGATTTCTCCTAAATTCACTAAATGTTACCATTAGATAATGCCTCATTTGCATATTTAAACATAAGATTTCAGAAAAGTTGTAGCACAAAAAATAATTGTCTTAATGTAAGTAATCAACTGGGGAAGTTTAATGGTGATATCTATTAGTTAAACTTGTTTACATATTTACATATCTTTTTTTCTCAAACTCTGAGACAGAAATCTCCAGTAGCACTTACACACACCAAACTTCAAATACACCCAGTTTCATTGCTATCTATATCCTGAAGGTTTTTACAGTGTTCATATATCATTCATAACCTGATTTCTACACCTTTTTATTACTAAAAACATGGAAGTGGATTTCCTTTTAATGGCTGTTAACAGTATTTTCTTATTTATCGAATGTTTACATTTCTGTTCTGTAAATGTATGCACATTAGCACATATTTAATAAGATAATGCATAATTTGCAATACATAAAAACTCAGAAAACTTCCATGCAAGTAATCAGCTGGGGAAGTTTCCTGGTGATATCTGTTAGTTAAATTTGACCTGCAGTGTCTCCTCTTAAGCAACAAAGGCAATAAATCACATTATTGTATTTACCATAGGTGTGATATTGCTCCTTTATTATTCTCCTTAAATTTACATTTAAGAAGAAAGACAGGAGAAGTCGATCTGTGTTGCTGTTTTCCCTTTGGGTTGCCAGCAGAGACCAGCGATCGTCAGGGATAACTTAATGAGCGTGTTAACCTATGGTGAACTATTTTGCATTGAGGTAAATTAACATCAACCTTCAGACAAACGTTGACTTTATTAGATTTCTGCTCACCAGCCGGCATTTAAAAGTCGCCTGAAGGTCATTTTATATCTCTGGGTGGGAAAATGAACGGGGCTCGCCCTCTTGTTAGTCGATTAGTTGACTAATTGCTTGTCACGGTCTTGGCTGACCTGGTAGTTGTTCGTCAATTAATTGTTTTTTACAGGTTTGTACAGTATATGGGAAATGTGACTGTTTCATGGAATAGATATGCAATATGTATTTTTCTGTTCATCTTCAGTCATGTAAAGCAAAAAAAAATGTAATATTTGAAATAAAACGATCTTGTCGTCATATTTGTTTGACAAAAAAATACAAAGTCGAACAGCTGGTAAAATAAACATTGATTGCTGTGGGTGTAAAGCAATTCTGTTAACTCTGTTTTCATAAATGGTTTAGGTGCCTTGAAAGTGCTTGAATTTTACTTTTTAAAATATATTTTTGGGGGGCTTTTTGCCTTTTTTGATAGTCCAGCTGCAGATTGACAGGAAAGTGGTGAGAGAGAGAGGACAACATGCAACATAGCCTTTGTACACGGGGTCCACGCTCTGACACTGATGCACCAGTGCACCTCCAAATTTTACTCTTTTTAAGCTGTTCGAACTCTGTATAAGAATTAAACACAAATTGTGTTTTAAAAAGGATAAGCTACACGTCAGTTACTGAGTTTTTGTCATGTTTTTTTCCCAGCCTGTGAAACAGTGTCGTCCCATGAACAACAATGCAGGAAAACTGTTCCACTACAGGATCACTGTGTCTCCTCCCACCAACTTCCTGGTACGTCTCTTTTGTCACAAGACTCTAAAATGAAAGAAGAAATAACGTTACACAGTTGAATGTGCATCATCTGTGCCATTAAATCACGATTTCTTTAGCTGGTATTGTATTGCATCAGCTAAGTCTTATGATTTCGTATTATGTTTAATACATTTTTATGCAGTCATGGCAGTAATCAGTGTGTTATGTATGCACTGCGCTGTAGCTGAGCTGCTGTGTGTTTTCTGTTTCAGACTGACAGGCCGACGGTGATCGAGTACGATGACCACGAGTACCTGTTTGAAGGCTTCTCTCTTTTCTCCCACACACCTCTCACTAGTGTAAGTCTGCTTTGACTTGTTAACCCTCTGAAACCCACACAGACACATTTTTGTCTTTTTTAGGGAGGGTGGTGGTGGTGTACATCACCTGGAAGCTGAGAACCGGAAGATTAATTTAAGATGCAGCTCAGCACTGTGTGTCAAGTTTTTCTTGTCATAATTTTAAACGTGTCTTTGTTAGGCAGCTATTAAAGTTTGAAGGTTTAGAGTGTATAAGGCAGGGGTGTCCAAACTTTTTTGCATTGGGGCCAGATTAGATAATGTGAAAATACCAGGGGGCCACATTAGATTAGGGCCAGCTGCTTCTTGCATCAATATCTAGTTGCGATTATTTTTGACTGATATCGCAATTGCAATATTATTTGTGATATTAGAGGGAATTATCATTTTTACGTCATTATTCTCATTTTCACTGTAAAACATATTCAAATGATTCTGGTGATTTTTGTGGATTTGTACCAAACAAAGATGCTTTAAGTCTGTATATGATGTGTATCTCTGCAGCACCAAAATATTTAATTTAAATGCTATTTTGACATATTTTGCCTTATATATTGCGCCTCCTGTGATTTGAAAATTGCAGTAAGCCATATTGCGATTTCAATCAAATCTGGATTAATTGTTCAGCCCTGATGTCTGCAGACGGTGTGATGCTGCTGTTGTCAGGTGAACGGAAACAATGCAGAGTGAATTTGCTTGATTAACCAACATTGTGTGGTGGGCCACATATAGAATATTTTTAGAGACAAGCTGGGGGCCGTTTAAAATCTGTCTGAGGGCCGCATTTGGCCCCCGGGCCGGACTTTGGACATACCTGCTTTATTGGGACCAAAGCAGCTTGTTATTTATGAAGTGTTTGACAGACGGACTGAATAACTGACCAACATCACTTTTCTGAAGCATTGCCACTGGCAGAAAGAAAAGAGGACACACACACACACACACACACACACACACACACACTCGCAGCAGGATTGATTTCTGCCGCTGTGTGAGGGTATCAATATGGCCGCCGCGGTGCGTGACGCAGCAACTCAGCCGCATCAAAAGCTGCAGACTCCAAATCTCACGCTGGCTGCCGCACGCCGGCCCGACCGACCGCACGGGTGGACGGCCGGGCTGCAGTGTGCTCTGGGAAACGGTGTTTTTTCATCAACACCCAATCAGAGGCAGCTGTCAGGCGGAACAGAGGGCCGTCCTGCAGAGAAACGCTGATAAAGACATCGACATGGAGACTGGAGTGTGTGTGTGTGTGTGTGTGTGTGTGTGTGTTGTGGGTAAACAAACACACACACACACACACACACACACACACACTCTGCTTTCTCCTCTCTTTCTCTGCCAATCTGTGTGTAACACACACACACACACACACACACACACACACACACACACACACACACAGTTGTCCTAACCTTGTCAAAGGGAGAAAGAACGTAATCAAATCAGCAGTTTCTGTAATTAAAGCTGCATTCAGACTTCAGCATAAAAACACGAGTCGTCCGGTAAATAAACACGATGTCATCGGTCATTTTCATTCTCTGCTCGTAGTTATACCAACGAAAATTAATGCACTCTAATTTGTCGGTAACTCAGGTAATTGTGAGCCAGGAGGCGGAGCTTATTAGGTCACAGAGTGATGTTTGTTGTTAGGTCCCGCCCTCTAGTTGTTGGTGGTTCGATCCTCGGCCCCTGCAGTCTGCATGTTGAAGTATCCTTGGGTAAGATACTGGACCCCATAGCCATCAGTGTGTGAGTGTGTGTGAGTGTGTGTGAGTGTTTACCATGTGCCTTGCATGGTGACCTCTGCCATCCTCCTGTGTGAATGAATGAATGAATGAATGGATGAATGACTCGCAGTGTAAAGAGCACTGGGTGGTCTCAGAAACTAGAAAAGCTCTATATCAGTACAGTCCATTTACCATTTTACCATTTTAATAACCATATCATACCATCAAGTATCACCACGTTGTTTTGTTGCCTAAAACTAACAACGTTACTGATGTGTTTACAACTGCGACCAGCACATGTTCTTAAAACAGGAGGAGAAAGTGTTAAAAAGTTGGGAGTGAGAATGTGTTGCCAAGTAGTTTTGTTGCCTAAACCTGCCGTTCATCACATGTTAATCACATGTTAATCACATGTTTAAAACCGACCGTTGGAAAACCGGCTGTTTCCCCTCCGGGCGCGTAGACCGTCAACAAGGGTTCTCCTGAGCCAACACCTGCAGCTGTCCCATCCTCTCGGCATCAGCTTCCAGGTCTCGGCGCCGCAGGTGGTTCGTGGTCCGCCCCTCTTTCTTTCCCCCCTGGGGGGTCAGAGAGACCGTCCCGTGATGTTGGGGGATGGTTTACAGAGTGTATGACCGATCCATGTCTTTCTCTGCTGGCTGCTGGCGTGTCGTTGTTGCTGACGGTGTTAGTTCGGGACGGAACGGCTCACATGAAGCACCCGAACCGTCCGGTTCTCTGGTCACAGTTCTGGGTCTGTGATCCGTTGGCTTCATTTTAGTTGCACACAGATTTCAGTCAAATAAAGTTGTCAGTGCATACAACAAGTCTGTAACACTTTATATGAAGGTCGTGTCTATAATGCATTACAAGCTCATTCATAACATATTATAATGCATTTATTAGTTTCTAAAACTCTTCATAAATGTTTATAATCATGCATGAAAACTTATTACAAGTCTTATAAAGTATTATAAGAGGTTGACATGAAGTTTAGCATTCATATTTCAACAGTGTATTAGAGTGTGTGAGTTACACGGCACATTATAACTACCATAACTTATAAACATCAATAATGCAAAAAAAAGCGACAGCACTGTATAAGATTATAGCAATGGTATTGTATTTTTTGTAGCAGATTTTATTTGCCATGCTTGGGAGAGAAGGCAGAATATTGGAGAAAAAAACTTGTACTTGTGGTCAGGCTTCAAAATATGATACTATAAAATAATGATATGGACTTATGAGCAGTATTTGCTGGCTGCAAGTAAACATATTTTATTTTTTATTTTCTAAAACACACAACTTCACATTTACACACTGCGTAACCGAGGACTCTGTTGTCACTCTGACATGGATCTATAAAACATTATGAATCTGAACTTATAATACATTATGTCAGCCATTTATAATACTTTATAAACCTTGTTATGCATGCATGATCATAAACATTTATAAAGAGTTTTAATATCTTATAAATGTGCATATGATGCATTATAGCTGTGACCTTTAAGTGTTACCAAACAGAGGAGAGGAGCGTCCGTCAGACTCTGACTCTGCTGCATGAGTACAGATTCACTGTCTGTAGCAATGACGGACAAAGTGGTGGATAAAACTGTGTACCGTTCATCACGTGTGGCTTATTATGCAAGCAGCAATACTTCCAATATGATGATGTAGAGACGGACTCTCTGTGCGGTCGTGCTGCTTTACTTTTCTTGCAGAAGAACATGAAAATACAATGAACAGAGCAGTGCGCTTTTGAAAACCGTGTACAGTGTGTTTGGTTGATGGCCTTGGCCTCTAATGTGTGCAGTTTCTTTAAGAACACAGTGTCAGAGTATCACAGAGTCGAGCCATACTCCCTTCATTGTATTTCAAATACTGCACTTTGATTTGTTATATATGTTATATATCTTGTGCTCCACTTTATGTTGTTGGCTTTAGTCTATAATGTGGCCATTTTTATATAAAAATAACAAAGCTGTATTTTGTTTTTGCACTAATTAGAAAAACAAATCGTTCCTTAAGTCCTTAGCCAGAATTTTGAAGAGGTAAACAGTTGTTTTGCTAAAAAAATAAATGAAAAAGATGTTGAAATTGTTAATGTCCTCCTCTGTACCAAAACCCAACTCAACTGAAAACCGTGACCCCAGAACGGTGGATTTTGTGAACCATTCCAGCCCGAATCACAGACAGGTGTTGATGAAAGTTTGAATTTGACAGCTTCATTAATGGACAAAGATAATATGTTCATCATATCATCATATGTTTATCACGTAAACAGTATGAGTGTGTCTCAGAAACAGCAGTCAGTGTGTTTCCTCTCCAGCGACTTCAAAGCAGCAACATGTCGTGTTTCCATTCTGGATCACGCTGTGCACATGTTAATGTTTCAGCACTGACTGACTGATCACATGAACACCAGCTCTCACGAGACGCAAGATCTGTAGCCACACAGGACCGCCCGGAAACACAAGATCAAAATTAAAATGATTAAAATATCAAATATTAAAGGGTGAAGTTGCAGAGAAGAAAAAAGAGAGAAGTGAATTAGAGAGAGGTGAAAAGGGCAGGAGAGAGAGAGGAGGAGAGGAGAGGAGAGGAGAGAGAGAGGGAGGAGAGGAGAGGAGGAGAGGAGAGAGGAGAGAGAGGAGAGAGGAGAGGAGAGGATGAGGAAAGAGAGGAGAGGAGAGGAGAG
>JAOVVB010052110.1:0-14665 GCA_028570985.1 Heterobranchus longifilis
AGACAGATTTGTGAACAATATTTGAGAGTAATGGGTCTTTTGTGTATGTAGAAAATGTTACAGATCTTTGAGTTCAGTTCATGAAAAATGGGAGCAAAAATAAAAGTGTTGCGTTTATATTTTTGTTCAGTGTAGCTGTCCAAGTGGTCCAGTTTTACTAAAATGCGACAGAAAGCATCGAGGCAGTCCAGTTTTCTAAGCTCGCTCACGGAGGACAAAAAAATTTTTACAATCAATGATTCAAGACATAACAGGATCTCTTTGAGAAGTTAGAGATAAACGTAACAGACTGTGAGATCTCGGCCCCTGTGCAGTTAGACATTCTGGACACCAGTTTCTCTATATGTCTTAAATACAGCGGTACCTCAGTGTATGAATTTAATCCGTTCCGGAGGCGAGTTCTTAAGGTGACATGTTGTATCCTGAAACACATTGTTCCATAGGAAATAACATCAATGCAGATAATCCGTTCCAGCCTCCCAAAAATATTACCAATATTACCAATTTCCAATAATATAATCATATTCTTGCATTTATGATTCCTCTTGGCAACGGCTGCTTTAAAAACCAAACTGAAAGCGGCTCCCTTTTCTTCTTGTTACCGTCCTCGATAACATTCTCAGGACCCACAGTGCTGTGTCTTCACTAAATCTTTCACAAAATGGGAAAAATACAGACCTCAGACCTTCTGCATGCCACTGATAACCTTCTGACCCTGTGGTATAACTCCTGATGGTGAGAACGGTGGATAAATGGTGTTTATCCAGAGGTTTATCAGCTGCAGAGGCTGAAGCATGACCTAACACAACTTCCTCTATAACACAGGGTGTCTGTACAGTGGACTGGAAAACAGGCTTCCTGTTACTGCGTGAGTGACCCGCTCTGTTTCAGTTCATTACTACAATCTGCTGTCCAACCAACACACTCAGGTTTTATAACTACAGAGTGCAGATAGAATTAGGACGTCAGATTGTCAAGCTCATGCACACATTTTGTCTTTAGACATGTGTTTAGAAGAATTTTGATTAAGCAGCGAGATCTATAAATCACCAAGATCAGCCTGTAGACTGTATCAGAATTACGACTAGAGCAAGTTCCAGAGAGAATCAGGAGTTAGACCTGTGTTTTAATTCTAATGATTATTTCTAATTGTATTAATGTTATTAAAGGTACTAATTATGTTAATGTTGGGATTTAAACTCACAACCTTCTGATCAGTAGGCCTAACCCTATCTCACACACACACACTTCAGTTACTTTCACTATGTAATACTAATGGTGATGTATATACAGAGGTGGGTAGTTACATTTACTCCGTTACGTTCACTTAAGTAACTTTTTGAAAAAAAATAAGTACTTCTATGTGTAGTTTTACTTCACCAAACTTTTTACTTTAAGAAATGCTACTCTTACTCCGCTACATCGACTTGACTCGTTACTTTTCTAACCATTTATTCTACACATATTCAGAGAAATGCAGCTGGTGGATCTACCATGTGACTGTGTTTCACCAATCACATGTACCAACAATAATCACATGACTCCATTTGACCAATCGGGCGCAGTAACAATAACCACATGTAGTTATACCTTCAGCCGTGGTAGACAGTGAAGGAAACATGTCGCGGTTAGTTTAGCTGTTTTATGTAATGTTGCAATGTTAACATATATAATTAGCAAATAAACTAAAGGCTAAAAAATGTTATTTTCTATCTGATTAGCCATTTGGAGGGAAACTGAATATACAGTATATCTTACACTGCAAATAGTTTACACTGTTTAAACATAAAACCTAAAACAGTCTTACTGTTAGTATGTGTGTGTGTGTGTGTGTGTGTGTGTGAGAGAGAAACTCAAATAAGAGAGGAGGAGGTGTTACTGTTGTAAGGAATCACCACTAGAGGGCACTGTTTTGTCAGTTGTAGTTTTAGTTTTGCAGACTCAGTTTCCCAGAAGGCACCTCGGTCAGGTGATGCGAGAGCTCACCTGAACCGAGGCAGCTCATTAAATCTTCCATAAATAGCTGATTAGTCTGGGAAACTGGGTCGAGCATTGAATGTTTGTTTGTGTGGACTGTTTATGTGGGCACTTTGTTTTGTATTTTGGTTTATTTATATTTTGGTTTGTTTTATATATTGGTTTTATTGCTTTACCTTGTACTATGACTTAGAAACTTGTCCCAAGGCACTAAATCTATGTAAGTTTTTTGGTGTTTAGTGTGTGTGGAGCTGATTCGGTGTTGTCAAGTTGTGTTGTGTCTAAGAGAGCAGGTAAGTAATTAGCCTCTGTGTGTCCCCTAGCCTAGCCTCTGTGTGTCCCCTAGCCTAGCCTCTGTGTGTCCCGAGTCCCTAGTGTTGCGTTTAGCGATTTGGTAAGTGTAGCTAAGTGCATGTTGGGCTAAAGACATGTTTAGCTTGGTGTATGTGTAGCTAACTGCCATGGTTAGCCAATAACCATGTTTAGCTAATAGCCATGTTTAGCTGATTGCCATGTCTCTAGTCCTGTCCCCCCATGTCTCTAGTCCAGTCTCTAGTCTCCCCGTGTCTCTCGTCTATTCGCGCCACTCGTCATGTTTTGTCCCGTGTCAGCTCCATACTTACTTTGTGGGTAATGTCCGGTATGTCGTCCAGAAGCCTGTGTCACAACACAGAGCTAGTTCTGGGTATCAGGTATTTAAGCCTTATGGCGAAACACAGGCTTATAGACAAACTTACAGGCTTTGAGTTTATGTATCGGGTATTGGAGCTTGTAAGTTTGTCTGTAAGCCTGTGTTTCACCTAATGTTTGTGTTTCCCACTAGTGCCTTGGTGAGGTCTCATGCCCGATAAAGTACAAGTGTTTGTTTCTTTGTTACTTGTTTTGTGATTAAAGACTTTTGTTGTTTGAAAACACCCCTCTGCGCCTATGCCTGCCCTCTTTCTGCCCACGGCAACACCATCCGCCATTACACCCCGAACATGACAGGTGGCTATTTAAAAAAAAAAAGGTTTTGCCTTCCAAGGCAACAGATTATGGAGCTTCTTGACCTGCGCGTGCCAGGCCAACGCGTCGTACTTGCGCTCTACGTCCGGATGTCCAGCTGCTTGCTGCTTTTTGTTTAAAATATGTTTCATTGATCATTAGCCATCATTAATGACTGGATGGACTTTTCTTTTGACACGTTTTATTTTATGATGAAATTTGATTTAGTTAAATGAGAGCATAAACTTGGGAGTTTCAAACCCCGCATCCATTCATTTTTCTGAGTGATTGTAATGCTTAATACACCTATCTCACCTATGCGGTTTGATTCGCTGGGAGAGACGGTGTTATACCCCTATCTCACCTACGCGGTTTCGCGCGATGGCCGTAAGGGTTCATCATGATTCACAGCGAGTTTTTGCGCTGTGATTACGTTTCCATCTTTCCGTGTGAAAAATTAAACATGTTAAACATGCTCGTCTGTCCTGTCTGATTTCTGCTATAACCTTATGAAAATAAGCACATTACTTGTAGATATGATGTGGGATCTCGAAGGACAACGTGCTTTGGGACTAGGACGATTTTGGCATTTGCCAACAAGGTTCACACATCCTTCTGTTTTGTCTGATGGGCACCATGAACGCACAAGTCCGTTATTCCATCCCAGAGGAGATGAAACCTGGCTTGTTTGTTGGAGACGTATAGCGAAAGATCAGGGCTTGGACGTAAAGAGGTTGGTATCAGGCAAGGTGCGCCTGGTTATTGATGGCAGTAGGCAGTACCTTGAGCTAAATCGTAATGTTGGCAATGTAGTAGTTAAAGACAGGATAGAGAGGAGATCGGAAATCACCGTGTAGCTTCGGGTTGGAGATTTTGCTCGAAAAACCCCTCAAGTTCTTTTCAGTTATAGAAATCAATATTCAATATAGCATGTTAAACATAGATTGCTTACTATATGTGTTTTGTGATAGTTGTATGTGACGAATATACTAAACCAGGTAATTCTGCAGTCCCCTGTTTCCTCCGAAAGCATTGTTAAGAAAGCAAGTTTAAATCACCTTTAGATGCAGTGTGAACAATACATTTGTGTTTGATGCAGTCAAACTGTAGTTGTGGATAATTAGTTTAAGTTTTAAGCTTCGGTTTTATTCAAGAAAGTGAAGAAAGTCAGGCAGAAGAGATTCAACATTAATTGTAATTAACGTATTTTAAAAACATTTAAGGACATTGAAAAGACGGGCTAAATGCAGTCGAAAGTGAAAGACTAAAATATTTCGGGTTTTGGCCGTTGAAATGACGACTCTACGAAGATGGCTCTTCGGTCTTTGTTCAGTCGGTTCATTTATGTAGGTGACTTCATAATAAAGTTTTTAAAAAGAAGCAGAAGTGGATATTTTTATGATAACACTATGCTTCATAAAATTATTATTATTATTTACATAATATGTATTTACATCTTAATATAATAGATTTTTAATACAATACAATTCACCTATTCAAACACATTCAACAGTTAAGTTCAATTATAATCAATATATAATTATAATAAATGAAAAGAGTAGACATATTGTAGCTGTTTTCATAATAGTTTTTTTAAACTAGAAAAGCTATTTCAAAAGAGAGAGACAGACGGCAGTTTACTGCAACATTTCTGTGGAACCCCAAAGTAAAGCAAATAGTAAAATTTGTCTACTGCAACATTTTAAAATATATGACTGGAGTAAAGTCATGAGCTGTTTCTGTGTCTGGAGCTGTCCATGGTGCTAATACAGATTTTAGCAGTTTATTATGTTGATGCGTGTAACATAGAACGCCTTAGAGTTTTCAAATTATATATTACATTTAAAGAGATTTACTCTTTGCTGCCATATATTCTGCTGTTAGACTCTAAGTGCCGCTGTTGATCTAGGATTTTTTTAATCGTGATGTCAGTCTGTAAGCCACACCTTTGACTTTGTCTAACCAGACTTTTTCTCACGGAGGAAAAAACTGAAGCATTCTTTAATCAAAATCCAAACGCGGATATCATCTAGGAGTATCCACAGGAAAATACTTTGGATTTTATAAATTGATTTACATATTTCTTGTTCTGGATTTGTATCATGGCTTTTCAGATATTGTTTATAATATCTCGATATTGCGGCTCTGTGTTGAATGCGTTTTTGTTCGTCATTTTGTCGTGCTGTTTTGTTACTGGACAAATTCGTTACTCTGTTCCCGAAGAAACGAAAAAGGGTTCGCTGATTGGAAACATCGCACACGATTTGGGACTGGATTTAAAAAGGCTGCAGACTGGTCGAGCCCGCATCGTGTCCGGAGAAAGCATGCAGTATGCAGAGCTAAAACAAGACAAAGGAACTCTAGTCGTAAAGGAGAGAATAGACAGGGAAGAGCTTTGTGGCGACATTACTCCCTGCAGCATTAGTTTCGAAATTATTTTAGAAAATCCGATTGAATTGCATCGTATTATTATAGAGGTACTTGATGTGAATGACCACCCACCGACATTTCAGAAAGGGCATTTAAATTTTGAAATCAGTGAATCTGCCCTTTTAGGATCGCGCTTTGTTTTGGATAGTGCAGATGATCCTGATGCAGAACAAAATTCTCTACAGAGTTATTTTCTGACTCCAAATGATTATTTTGTTTTAAAGGTACATTCTAATCCTGATGGTAAATACGCAGAAATGGTGATACAGAAAGCTTTGGACAGAGAGGAGCAGCCTACACTCTCTCTAAAGCTGATTGCTGTTGATGGCGGGAATCCACAGAAGTCTGGCACTGTTAATATAGATGTTACTGTCTTAGATGCAAATGATAACGCACCCGTTTTTAACCAGACAGTGTACAGGGCTTCGGTGGTCGAGAACACATCAAAGGGGACATATATAACACGTGTTAATGCAACCGACGCTGACAGTGGGTCAAACGGCGAGATTACGTTTTGTTTTTCTAAAATTAAAGGAAACGCTGTAGACATTTTCAGTATTGATGAAAATTCAGGAATAGTTTACGTAAAAGGCCAGGTGGATTATGAAAAAGACAAAAAATATGAAATTAGAGTTGAGGCGAAAGATCAGGGAGGGTTAACTGACTCCTGTAAGATAATTATCGAGGTATTGGATGTAAATGACAACGAACCAGTAATTACCATCATGTCGTTCAGCACTTTTGTTTCAGAGGATTCTCCTCCCGGGACTACGGTGGCAGTTTTTAAAAGTAAAGACTACGATTCAGATGTTAATGGACTAGTGACATGTAGTGTAAATGAAGGGATGCCTTTTGAAATACGATCTTCAATATCAGACTATTACAATTTAATCAGTGAGGCCTATTTTGATCGTGAAACCGTACCAGAATATAACATTACTATAATAGCCACCGATTCTGGCTCGCCTCCTCTCTCAAGTTCTGCCACTTTACGTCTCACCATATCTGATGTGAATGACAATGCACCGTTATTTGAAATGCAAACATATTCGGTTTATTTTCCTGAGAACAACGCTCCAGGGTTGTCTCTTTTCACTGTAAGTGCCAGAGACTCGGATTGGCATCAGAATTCTAGAGTTTCCTATTTTCTTGTAGAGCAACAAATTGATGGAACACCTGTTACTTCTTTAGTATCCATTAACGCAGAAACCGGAGTGTTGCAGGCAATACACTCATTCGATTATGAACAACTTAAACGCTTCACCTTTTACATTACAGCTCAAGATGGCGGTTCCCCTCCTTTGACTAGTAATGCTACGATTCATATTTTCATACAAGACCAGAATGACAACACGCCTCAGATTCTGTATCCGGTACAAACTGGTGGCTCTATGGTGGCTGAAATAGTTTCTCGTTCAGCAGAGGTGGGTTACCTTGTGACTAAAGTGGTGTCTGTGGATGTGGACTCTGGACAGAATGCCTGGCTCTCATATAAACTGCAGAAAGCGACAGACAGGGCGCTGTTTGAAGTGGGCTTACAGAATGGAGAAATAAGAACTGTGCGCCAAGTCACTGATAAAGATGCTGTGAAACAGAAGCTCATTGTTATAGTGGAGGACAACGGACAGCCCTCTCGTTCAGCTACAGTAACTGTTAACGTGGCTGTGGCGGACACCCCTGAAGCGCTCACCGAGTTCACTGACATTGAGCATAACGATGAATACAATGATAGTCTAACATTTTATCTAGTCCTGGCCCTGATCATGGTTTCGTTTCTATTTATCGCGACCATCATAGCTATACTGTCGGTGAAATGCTACAGATGGAGACGTGAACGGATGTTTTACAAATCTGGTGCCAATCTTCCAGTTATTCCGTATTATCCACCCCTTTACGCAGATGTAGGGAGAACAGGAACTTTACAGCATATGTACAATTATGAAACTTACAGAACTGTTGACTCTAGAAATAGTGACATGAAATATGCCAGACCTTCTGCTGAGAGCATCATCAGTCTGGGTACCGCTGGAACACAAACACTGACTCATGCGAAGAAGGACACCCTGACTAGTGATTCTGAGCAGGTGAGGACTTTTGAAATGCATGTGGAGTACCAATCAAAAGTTTGGACACACTTGGACACATTTTTTCCTGATCTATAATTCTTTCTACATTGTACAACAATGCTGATGGCATCCAAAATATGCAGTAATCTCCTGTGTCCTAGTTTTGCTCTGTAAAGCGTTCATAGCGGCTCTAATCTGATGTTCTGTTAACTAGTGATTTTTAACACTGATAACTCTAAATTAACTTCTCTTCTGCAGCAGAGGTAAGTACAGTATTGATCTTTCTTCATGAAAGATACTTTCATCATGGTGCTTGATGGTTTTTGTAGATGCACTTGACAATAATATTATTGCGAGAACTACTCTAAAGCAGCTGACCTTATTTGTTTTTTTTTAAAGACGTGTCTTAAAATAAAAATTGACTGAGATTGAGATTTCTTTTGTTGTTGATAGTATTGTTTTAAACTAATTGAATTGTAGTTTTGAAATAAGCCCCTCCTTATACCTGTAATTTGTAATTAGGAAACGTGGTGAAATTTTAACTTAATGTAAGCAATCCGTTTGTCTTTTTTCTTCCTGCGATTAATTTTACAGTTAGGTTAGTGATTGTGTGAATTTTACAGATTGCCATTTCGCATTTGTCAAATATTTAGTCGCACCGTATTGAATAAAAGTGCATAACTTTTATGTTTAATATATTTGTGTACCTCAATATATTGGACAGAGAGTGCCGCTGTTGTGCTTCTAAGAGACTAGATTCCTAGTTCATTCCGGGGACATAAGAAGATTTCATCGACGAGTCGGAGAGGCAAGACACGAAAATGCATAAAGCTTTTTGGTGAGCTTGTTTTTATAAATTTGTGCATCCGTAACATCAACTGTACCTGTGGATATTTAAAAACACCCCGTCTGGATACTGGACTATATCACTGGATTTACCTTAACCGTAAATATATGTCATGTATCTAAGGATCATGCCGGAGAGAACAATGGCGCAGCGAGTCTCGCTGTTTATTTCTGTCCTCTCTCTCACCGCAGTGCATGGTCAGGTCAGTTACTCAGTTCCTGAGGAATTGCCAAGAGGGTCTTTAGTCGGTAACATTGCTCACGATTTAGGTTTGGAATTAAAGAGATTGAAATTAGGTAAAGCTCGAATTTATAGTGGAGAAAACACTGAATACATCGAGTTGAATAAAGAAAGAGGATTGTTGCTTATCAAAGAGCGAATAGACCGAGAGGCTCTGTGCGGGCAGACAACGCCTTGTGCTCTGCATTTTCAAATCATTTTAGACAATCCGATGGAGTTTTTTAGTGTTACGGTAGAGGTCAGCGATATTAATGATAATCCTCCACTTTTCAGTCAGACAGAAATAAAATTTGAAATAAGTGAGGCATCACTTACTGGAGCAAAGTTTGTTTTAGAGAGGGCCGTTGATAATGATGTTGGCATTAATGGTCTTCACAGCTATACCTTAAAACCAACAGACAATTTTGTCCTTAAACTGCACAGCGTATTAGGGGGGAGTACGAATGTTGAGATGGTGCTTGAAAACCCACTCGATCGAGAGAAGCAAGATCATATTTCACTAGTGTTGATTGCTGTTGATGGAGGCGAGACACAAATGTCCGGTACGATGCAAATACAAATTACTGTATTGGATGCTAATGATAACGCACCAGTCTGTGTTCAGTCTGTGTATAAAACGAGTATCAGAGAACTTGCTCCAAAGGGAACAGTTTTGACTACAGTAAGTGCCGTCGATGCCGATGAAGGACAAAATGGAATGATCAGATATTATCTGTCAAACAGCATGAGCGCTGCAAATAATATTTTTGCAATAAATCACACTGATGGATTGTTGAAAGTTATCGGTGACATTGATTATGAGAAAATTAAATCGTATGAGATTGATGTGGTGGCAAGAGACCAAGGTGGACACTTTGATACATGCAAAGTAATTGTAGAAGTCATTGACATAAACGATAATAGACCATTGATTAATATTATGTCGAAATCTGGTGAAATTAATGAAAACTCAAAAATGGGGACTGTCACTGCAATAATTAATGTTCAGGACGTAGATTCGAATGAAAATGGAAGAGTACAATGCAGAATCAATGAAAATATTCCATTCGTACTTAAATTTACATCGAATAATGTTTTCAGCCTGGTAACAGAGAGTGCTTTAGACCGGGAGAGCGAGTCTGAGTATAATATCATTGTAATGTGCGCTGACGAAGGATCTCCCTCCCTCTCCAGTAGCGTCACTCTGTCTTTACAGGTATCAGATATAAATGATAATGCACCTGTCTTTGAGAAAAGCTCGTATCACGTCTATATTACAGAAAATAACCCACCAGGCCTTTCCATATTTACAGTCAAAGCAGAAGACTCTGACTCGAAACAGAATGCGCGTGTTTCTTACATGCTGGAGGAGTCTTCGGTTAACGGAATGCCTGTTTCTTCTTACATGTCCGTCAGTCCTGATAGTGGTGTTATCCACGCAGTGCGTTCTTTCGATTACGAGCAACTTAAACAAATTTATTTCCGTGTCAAAGCGCAGGATGGAGGCAACCCGCCTCTTAGTAGTAATGTAAGTGTAAAAATTGTTGTTCAGGACCAGAATGACAACACGCCTCAGATTCTGTATCCAGTACAAACTGGTGGCTCTGTGGTGGCTGAAATTGTGCCTCGTTCAGCAGAGGTGGGCTATCTTGTGACTAAAGTGGTGGCTGTGGATGTGGACTCTGGACAGAATGCCTGGCTCTCATATAAACTGCAGAAAGCGACAGACAGGGCGCTGTTTGAAGTGGGCTTACAGAATGGAGAAATAAGAACTGTGCGCCAAGTCACTGATAAAGATGCTGTGAAACAAAAGCTCACTGTTATAGTGGAGGACAACGGACAGCCCTCTCGTTCAGCTACAGTCAATATCAATGTTGCTGTGGCAGACACTTTCCCTGAAATGCTCTCCGAGTTCACTGACTTTACGCAGAACAAGGAGTACAACGACAACTTGACATTTTATCTCGTCCTGGCCTTGGCTGTAGTTTCATTCTTATTTATTGTCTCCATCATAACTATACTGTCAGTGAAATGCTACAGATGGAGATGTGAGCGGATGTTTTACAAATCTGGTGCCAATCTTCCAGTTATTCCGTATTATCCACCCCTTTATGCGGACGTAGGGGGTACAGGAACTTTACAGCGCATGTACAATTATGAAGCTTACAGAACCACTGACTCCAGAAAGAGTGATTTAAAATTTCCTACTGAGAGCATCATTAGTCTGGACAGCAGTGAAACACAGACACTTAATCGTGCACAGAGGGAGAATCTGTCCATTGAGGTGTCTTATGACAAGGTGAGCTTCATTTGTCAATGTTGGTGATCATTTATTTTCTTTCTCGTAATATTTCGGTCATTTACTTCTTGCGTATTATGTGCATAGGCCATGTGTTTTAAAACTGAAATTTTTGTTAGGCATTCGGCATAAAGGGAGTTTGCTGCCCATGGTGCTGAATTGAATATTATGCATGCTAGTACAGTTCCAGCATTTCTATATAATATTCTTCTACATATCCTACTCCATTTTTTTTACATTACTACTTTTACATATTATTATTCTCCTACTTTCAGAAGTGCATTTTTGCAGGCAAAAATTGGTGTTGCTTATCATCACTTATATTTTAGTTGCATAGCGCGCTTAACAATTGTCGTTTTTGCAAAGCAGCTTTACAGAATTAAACAAATATGAAAATAAATTAGAAAGAAATATAAAAAAACATGTATAAATTATAATTATCAGTTTGTCGTTAATGAGCAACCCTGGGGCGACGGTGGCGAGAAAAACCCCATCGAGATGAAAACAGGAAAAAACCTTTAGAGGAAGCCATCCTCATTTGGGTGATATTAAATAATATGACCATAAATCATTCCCTGATAGATCTGTGTGCTATAAGAATGAAAGTTCAATATAGCGGGAAATCAGGATAAACTTGTGCTTATACGGAAGACAACGCTGAATACATCGAACTGAATAAAGAAAGGGGAGTGTTGCTTGTTAAAGAGAGTATAAAACAAAAGTCACTCTGTGGCCAGAAAACCCCTTGTGTCCTTCAATTTCAAATTACATTACAAAATCCCATGGAGTTGCGTCCGAGTTGTAATTACAAATATAAATGATAATGCTCCAAGTTTTAAAAACAACGAGAAACTATTCGAAATAAATGAGTCTGCGATTGTTGGGTCGAAGCTTGTACCGAATAAAGCGCTTGAGTATTAGTTGAAGTAATAGCGAAATAGTATGCCCAACATTATACATTGGCGGTGGCAAACACTTTCCCTGAAGTGCTTCTCGAGTTCACTGGCTTTATGCACGATAAGATACAATGACAACCTGACATTTCATAGTCCTTGTCTTTCTTTCCTCCTTGACTGCAGTTTCATTCCTCCTCATCGTGTCCATTATACAGTTAGTAAAATGTTACACACGAATAAGTGTTGTACCAAGTGATTACTTATATCCACCCCTTTATGCAGACATATGGAGATCAGGAAATTTACAGCACATGCGCAGCTGTGAAGCTTACAGTAAGACTGAATTTAGAAACAGAGATTTTCAATACATCAGACCTCCTATTGAAAGCATCATTACGGTAAACATCAGTGGAACACAGACTGTTACGCATGCGCGTATGAGAAAACCTACTGCTGCCCCTTTTGATCAGGCGAGGTCTGCCAATTTGCTACTTTGCTGAAAGATGAGCTTCTGTAAAACGGCCATTTGTTTACGGACACTATTAATAAATAATTATCAAAAACATATACCGTATTCATTATTTTATTCATTCAAATAGTGATGACCATATTATTGCTTGTGCGTGTGTGTGTATCTATGTCTGTGTGTGTGTCTGTCTGTCTGTATGTATGTACGTCTCTGTGTGAGTTGGTTAGTTAGATTGGTATCTAGTTTAGTTCCTTGCCAGTTAATGTAAAATGTTTCATTAGATGTTGCTCTATATTGTTACATTTTATTTTGTATAGCTTCCTTTATGTCTAACTTTCTAAACCCTGACACTTTCCTCTTAAATGCGATTGCATTGGAGTTTTAATATTTTGTCATGTCCCTATTTAAACGTTCTCGTTAATGTTACAACTTTCTTGTAAGTTCGGGATCGGAAATTCTTTTTAGATTCTATCCGGTTTTATATTTAACATATCCCTGACTTTGTAATTATTCGTTATTCCTCTGCGTGCCGCTGTTGGTTAATTTGTGCTGATCTGGAAGAATAAAGACTCTCTCCTTTAGAGGCCTTACCACACTGAATGGGAACACCTAATCGTAGTTTCTAATGCTTGTCGAATGCGTATGGGCGGACTGGACTGCTGTTGTCTACGGGCATTTTTTTTTTAATTTTGCTCTCTTAGGTTCATGTAACATTGTGCTAATATCTGAACAGGATTAAAATATGGATGGGACAAATCGCTACTCAGTGTGTATTTCAACATGGCGAGTGCAGCTTCTTGTTTTGTTTGCCTTTGTCAATGCCGTTGCGCACGGACAGGTCCGTTATTCTATTCCCGAGGAGATGAACAAGGGATCAGTGGTGGGAAATATCGTGCAGGATCTCGGTTTGGATGTAAAGAGACTGAAATCTGGCAGAGCACGGATCTTTACGGAGGACAGTCGTGAGTACATCGGTCTGAATGTGGATAAAGGCACTCTGATAGTGAGAGAGAAGATAGATAGAGAGGAGCTGTGCGCTCAAGTGTCTCCATGCTCTTTACATTTTCAGATTATTCTAGATAATCCAATGGAGTTGCATGGAATTGATGTCGAAATATTAGATATTAATGATCACGCTCCGGTTTTTCCAAAAAAGGAAATTAGTATCGATATAAGTGAGCTAGCTCTGCCTGGTGCTCGATTTTCTTTAGACAATGCCCATGACCCCGATGTGGATTTAAATTCACTGCAGACATACACACTTAGTCTAAATGATCATTTTGCATTAAAGGAAGTAAATGGAAATGATGGGATAAAATATGTCGAGATGATTTTAAAAGCATCTCTTGACAGAGAACAACAAGAAAAGCATAGTTTGATTTTAACAGCGTTTGATGGAGGCAGCCCTCCTAAGTCTGGGACGGTCAAAATCTCTGTATCTGTTATGGATGTAAACGACAATGCTCCAGTATTTAGTCACCCTTTGTATAGAGCATCTTTATCGGAAAATTCACCGAAGGGCACATTTGTTGCAAGGGTGCATGCATCCGATAAAGACAAAGGAACAAATGGTGACGTGGTCTATTCTTTTTCATCTAGTTCTGGAAAAGCACTAGATTCATTCAGAATTGATGCTAACACGGGGGATATCACTGTCAACGATGACCTAGATTACGAGAAAATGAAGCAATTTCAGTTAACTGTTGAAGCAACAGATATGGGTGGCTTAAAGGACTCATGCAAAGTGACGATTGAATTGATCGATGTTAATGACAATGCTCCAGTAATTAGCGTAATTTCTTTCTATAATCCAGTTGCGGAAGACTCCGATCCGGAGACAGTGATAGCAATGCTGAATGTGAAAGACGCAGATTCAGGCAAAAACGGACAAGTGAAATGTTCTATTACTCCACCTTTGCCATTTAAAATAAAACAATCAACCACAAATTTTTACACCTTAGTAACGGATCAGGTTTTAGATAGAGAAACAACACCGGGATATAACATAACAATAATGGTTAGTGATGAAGGATCTCCATCTTACTCTTCAAATAAAACACTGACGCTTAAAATATCTGATGTGAACGACAACGCCCCTGTGTTCCAGCGTAACTCATACACCGCTTATGTGATGGAGAATAATTCACCTGGAGTGTCTATATTTGCAGTGACAGCAACTGACAGAGACTCTGGGAATAATGCGCGCATTTCTTATTTTTTAGAAGATCTTTCTGTCAACGGAGTTTCTGCTTCGTCTTATATTTCCGTTAACGCAGAGAGCGGAGAGATTCTCGCTATTCGATCTTTTGATTTCGAGCAAACAAAAGAGTTCAATATTCGCGTAAAAGCGCAGGACGGAGGCAACCCGCCTCTCAGCAGCAACGTGAGTGTGAGAATTATTATTCAGGACCAGAATGACAACGCGCCTCAAATTCTGTATCCAGTACAAACTGGTGGCTCTGTGGTGGCTGAAATGGT
>JAOVVB010052120.1:0-14665 GCA_028570985.1 Heterobranchus longifilis
TGTGCTGGTCCTGGCTAAAACTTTACTATTTACAACACTTCCACACAGATAATCTCCAGCTTGCGCAGGCGCAGTACTCCAGTGTTGTAAATAGTATGTTTTTAGAGAAAATGCATGTGTTTGGGAAGTACTGAGCACACAACTGGATAAATGAGACTTGGTATATACTGCACAAGTTGTGTGAGAGTTTGCGTTAACATTTCTGCTATAGGCTAGGGGGAAAAACACTCTGGCTTATTTGTATTTCGTTAAACAAATCACAATGGTCTTTGGTGGCGCAAATCCCTGCATGCGTGCATGCGTGCGTGCATGCGTGTCTGCTGCAGACGGACAGCAGGCTACTATCATAAGACACACAGGTGTAATCTACGGGTCTTATTTGGCCCACGTATTTATTGGTGTCATGGCTGTAGGATACCGTATGATGACACAAGAGATACTTTTGGGTGTGCTTCTCTAAAACAAATTAATGAACTATGGAGTCCAAAATGCTTGTGTTCCAATGGCAGCAACAATGCTGTTTAACTGTATTTCAAGTCTATATACAAATTGGAGTGACAGTGGCATTTGGGGACTTTCACTTGCTTGTCACTGACATCTGGTGGCTGATTACTATTACCTGTCTAAAGCTGTCAGTTGCATGTTGCACACAATTATTAACCAATGAAGACACGTCCATGTCATTATATAAAGACCCAGCACACACAGATGTTTACAACCACACTGGCTGATTGCACCTCTGGTCAGACTGATGCTGGGAATTACGTGACGTGACTCAAACCTGGGTTGTGCACATCCATGCAGTCCTGAGAAGAGTTTTATTTAGGTGACATAAGTGAAAACATGTATGGGTGGACCATGGGTGTAAAAGTATCAAGACAAACTACTAAATAAATCTTGAGTCATCCATAATACAGTGCAGTGATCTTTTTTTTTTATTTTTTATTTTTTATTGTATTGTATTGTATTGCACATATTGTGGAAACCTCTTATAGTGATCACATTTACATATACTTTATACTACTTAGCTAGATGTTTGGCTGATTGCTGCACAATATTGTTAACAGACTCTCCACTCAAGTCATTTGGTCTCAAGCAAGTCCCAAGTCATTTTTTTGGTCAAGTCAAGTCGAGTCTTTAACACGAGAACCACCAGTGTGGGATTGTTTCTTCAGTTTTTGGACCGAGCACAGCGCTGTGAATCTTAATGTGAAACACTAATAATATTGTACTGATGACCTTTTTTTTTTCACCGATCGCTGAAGAAAACTCCCAGCTCATGAATAAAATGTATATCTGATTCCCCTCTCTCATTCCCGACCAGCATGAGACCTCCACGGCATTTGTTTTTGTGAGATTTCAGTAAATGTGGCTCCACTCTAAGCATCCTCCGGTCCCGACCACCGTCTGTGTATACCTGAAGTGACCAGTGAGTCAACTCTTCATGCTGTTCTTTAATTTCAAATTCAGCCAAGTCTACAACACTAACACAGCTTCTTCATCAGTGCTGTGATGGCAACACTAAAGCGCAAAACAAATGATTTTTTATTGATGTTCTTGATGCTGTCTGGGGTGTGATGTTAAAGGCTGGCATGCCTTGCTCACGTTTCTGCCATGAGAAGCTGGCAGAGACATGTGAGTGAATCTAGATAACGGCCGAGTGCTGTGATGTGCAGCGCACCACGCTTACGTACACTTGGAGAGCTGAAAAGTGGGTCACCCAGCCCGCTGAGAATCAGCCTGTACCATTCACTGATGTGGAAATAAGTGTCCTGTATCAGGCTCAGCTAGCTGCACTACCAAACACTGCCACAGTCAGCAGCCAGTACAACACAATGCTCTCCAAAGAATGACTCATTCCCACCACATCTGTTTAGAATGCATAACTGTAGTTTCATTGTTTTGTTATTTTCAACACATGCTGAGAGGATAATGTGTTGCATTGAGACAGACATGCATGCTGCTCCAAACTGCGTAATGGATGTGTTAAAAAACTGCATTTTCTAGTTTCTCCTCAAGAAAGAAAATCCACCCTAAAATAATTATCAACCTGCGGTTATTGTCGCAATTTAACAAAATAACACTATACTCTGGAGACCTTTCACTGGTTATAGATGACAGGCTCAATTTGTGCACTCAAAACTTAATTTGTTTTTTAATGTGAGTATTTAGCATTGAGGTTATTATCACTGGATGCAACACATTCCCATAAATGCTTCCCCCAAGGAATTGCTTTATGACTTTTTGTCATTGGCAATGAAACAACCCAAGTTATTTCTGCAGCATTCTGTCGTATTTCCTCTACCTTCATACAAAAAAGCCAACCTGTGTGTTTCTATGACTGCCAGCTCTGGTGTAATGTACTGTATGCAGAGATTTGAGCTCCTGCAGCTCTGACATCAGGTCAGAGTTGGATATAATGTAAGGGCAAGTAAAAGCCTTGTCGGATGACTGATGGCCAGCAGCCAGCACTTTACTCTGAGCAAGCCCTCACTGGCAGGCAACATGCAGGCTTTAATCTGCATGCATCGTCCAAAGCTGAAGGTTTTCATTGCCATGTTTGGCTCACAACTCTCGCTGGATCAGCTCACTGTTGGCTCAATGTAAAGCCGGGGAGACAGGCATGCTGTCAGTCACCTTAAGGCATCCCCTTATCAGCATGGACCTGTGTGGTCTGTGGTCTGGACTGTCAGTAGGAGATGAACAGGAAGGATATGCCTGGGAGAAGTCAAAACCAAATATCAAAAGACATCACCATATTAATCTTCAGCCCAATCGCCAGAATAAATGTTGGCATTGTACGTTTCTGCAGTGGTTATCAATGTGAGTCCATGGTAAAGCATAGTACTTCTTTTTTTCCCCAATCTTTATTGACAGTCGCTTTATGACAAATTATGACGTTTCACTGCAGTCGCAGTTTTGTGAATTCAAACAAAAATGAAGTTTAAACAACAAAACTAGGTGCAGGTAAGTTTCGGAAAAACATTGTGGTTTTTGGGTTATGCAAATATGAAAGTTATGTAATCACTGTAAATAACAAAAATCAATGGTTATTGTCCCGAAACCTCATTTAGAAAGCCTGTTGGTCTCGAGAAGTGGTCTTGATATGATACGTATGAAAAGTACAAATGTTACATATCTGTGATTTGCAGAAACGTACAATGCCAACATCTGACGACGGGGGTGTGTGTGTTACTTTGTAACTATAATAAAACTCCTTCATCCAATCCTCTCACTTGTCTGGACCAGGAGGCACCATGTCTTCCCTTCAAATAACACCATCACACAGTTTGCCTGTGCTCCGTCTATATAAAGTTGGTATACTGTGAGTTTTAAAGCTTTTCCCCCTGAGGTCCTGTGGCCATCAGAGAACAGAGAGCGGCACACAGAACCCAGGGGAGACAGGAAGCTGGGGCAAACAGTCCACAGCCATTACTGACAGCTCCCTGCTCTCTCTGCCAGCCGTGCCCCTGTGAGCTCACCTTTTACAGCTACTTTATAGGGTATATTAAAGCTTATTGTAAAGCACATAGGATTTAATATAATTCCAGAGATATGCAGTCCAAATAAAGCAGATGACTTTCCCCACGTTCATCCGCCTCTCAAATCCCTCACTCCCTGACTTCATTCATTTATCTTCCCTCTCATCTCCCTTCATTCTCTTTCTTCCCAGGCTGCCTCTGTTTAGTTTGGGGAATATTTGATTGGCAGGTTATAATATAAACTGCAGTAGGGCTGACATTGAGAAAATGTCTTATCTGTGAGTAGCATCACTGTACTTCTTATAGTAATTTCAGAGAACAGCCAAATTAATGCAGAAAAAGAGAAAAAAAATATAGTAAATACTGACAGAAACAAGGACATGCATGTAGACAACTACATGTGTGTGATGCTGTGAACTCTTTTAGAATCGTTTCACATGAAGAGAAGAAAATGGATTGAATATCAAGTACTCACAGCAGGATATATGTATATCCACAAGCACATTTTACAGAGGACACACTCTTTTTCTCAGTTTCATTTCAAGGCAAACAGGAGGAAAGACAGCAGAGACAGAATGACTTTCAGCTAAGGTCATGCGCCAGACCTGTACCCATGATGTCATCACCACATGTCACACACCTACTACGACACCAGCAGCTGTATATAAAGCAGGAATAGTCGAAGAAAAGGGAACGCAGTCAATATAATGCTTTTAGTGTAAGAGGTTGGAATTGAACGAGCCAATATCCAAAGATAAATAAACTGTGACATTTCAAACCTAACGCACATAAGACTAGAGGACAAGGTGGATTTTACTATGCAGGGCAGACATGTTAAAGATGTATAAAAATACAAGACATCATTGGGATGTAATGAAGGAGGGTCGCTGTGGTTGAAATTTTATGTTATAAATATAATATATAGATAAATATATAGGTAAATATTAGATACTTTTGTGGTGTCATTTCTGCTTCTGGAGTTTTGAACCTGATCTTTTTTGTGTAACTGGACAGTACAACCTCTAGCTTCCACAAGCACAAAAAAGGATTTGCAAATACTTGCCATCCCAGGGGGTCTTCTACTGTAGCTTTGAACTGTCAGAGAGCACATGCTGTTCAGAAACAAGCGCAGCTGACACTAAAGGTGCAGACTGTAGTACACTACTACAGCAGCAGACGCAGGACGAGGCAGAATGAATGGGCTGATACAAGAGCTTTGCACGGTTATTTCCCCACAGGCAGTGAGCTGTACCTCAGGAGTCCAGCCCTCACCTGACTGCTCCACTTGCCTCTCTGATGAAATATGAGGCATGCTGAACTAGCCCAGGGACCACTGGAGGACCGGAAAACACAACGCACACACTAACAATACACATTCAGACAGATGCATTGGCGAGTACGGCACAAGAATGAGAATGCATGCATGTGTGTTTTGTCTTTATGATGCAGTAGATTAGGGGGAGTAGTGATGCTGTGATGGATAGGATCCTAAGAGTTAAGGGCGCTGTGCCGGAGGACCACGCACGTCAATTACTCTGCAGAAAGCAGCCTGGTAAATTGAACTTCCTGTTACTCTTTCTAATATTAATTTAATATATATCTGGAGAGCACAAAACTTTGGATTCATGGTTAATGGCTGAACTGCCCCCAGTAAAGAAAAGAAAAAGAGGAGAAGATAATGGTGCAGGAGAAGAAGAGAGTTTAAAAGACACACAGCTGGACAACGGAGAAATGGACATGAATTGACAGTAAACGGAGCACAGTATGGACTCTGGCAGTATTTAAAGAGCGGTTCATCCAAAAGAAAATGTCAACAGATTACAGAGTTACAGAGCAGAAAATGCATCTGTGCCGAGTAGAGAACGCACTTCCAACTGTAAGCTAACAGACTACTTTAACGGACTACCTCCACTGCGTGTCGGAGTCCTAAATCACCCTGTCGGGGTTCTATTTTCATTCTACATTATCCCTTACTTATGTGCGCGCTCTGTCATGTGACCGATGACTCATTATATGAAAAATGTCTTCCTCATTCCTCCGGTCCCTCTGTTGCTCCTGCAGGTTGCCAGAGATCGACTCAGCCCTGCAGACGCTGTCAGAGATCCTGCAGCAGCTGACCAATCAAAAGAGCTCCATTGAGGATGACATCCATACGACCTTTGACGAGTTGCAGAAGACTCTGAATGTCCGCAAGAGCGTTTTACTGATGGAGCTGGAGGTCAACTACGGCCTCAAGCAGAAGGTGAAGTAACTGAAACAAAGTACTCAGATTCAGCAGAAGCATGCAGAGTGTAGATCCAGTGTTGTGCTTGGATGTTTGGTTTAGACTCTGGTTCTGTCTGGCTGTAATAATAATAAGAGTTGTTTGAGTTTTTTAATCAGCACAAAGCACCGTGCGGTCAATATCTCCCTCTTAAAGTTATACAGTATGTAACTTTTCCGTCAGTTATCAGAGAAACAAGCTGAGCAAATGTTAGCAGACAATTCAGCTCCCAATAAAAAACTCCTGGACGATGAACACTGAAGGAATCCTAACCGGGAGAAACTGACAGCAATGAAAGCATTGCTCTGTCTTTTATTATTGTTTTGATTGAGAGACCTGTAGTAATGGCAGAAAATTACATATTGTGCATTTAAAGGGGCTTTATTAACTGGAGGCTCTGATTTGTTCTTATAAAAGACTTTTAGGAGAATATACCAAAAGGAAATAATACAGATTATAAACAATTCAAATGAACATTGACCTAATTATAATCTATTTTTGGAAAGCATTTAACCTCTTATTCACCAGGCCCCTGCTTGAAAATGACATGCCCAAAATGAATAGAGTTTATCTCTGCAACTACAAGGTCTATATGAATAATCTTGGTATCATAATAAAGGTGACACTTGTGGGATTTCTGCAGAGGTGTCAGCATCAGTATAGATGTTAGTGGGTCAGAGTGAATGAAGATGGATGGATAAATGAAAGATTTCATTTCATTAGTAAATGTAGTAAATATCCATTTGGAATGATGCAGTGGCAGCTAGCTTTTTGTAGACGAGCTTCATCTGGTCAAAATGGTAAATCATGTGACTATGTTCTAGCATGTTTAAATGCCCTGTGTGTGTGTATTTACACACATAGCACATGAAATGCAATCCAAGTTACAGCAGCATGGTATATGCACGAGATGAATAAGTATAACAACAATAACTAAGAGTAACCAAATGTACCAGCACAAACTAGACAGAAATGAAACGTGTTAGAGTCAGACGAACAAAACTGAAGTGAGCCACGATTAAATGAATAGAAATGAATTATTAAATCTACTCAGACAAAAAAAAAAACCCAATAGACTTAAAGTAAATCAACTGAAGTGTGTTGAAGTGAGCTGAACTAGTAACTCACCCCGGCGGTGGCGTTGAGTTCAGCCAGCAGGAAGAAGACGTACTCCTGTCCAGGTTCAAGAGGCTTGTTCTCGCAGCTGCTGTGTCGGTAGTCAGATCCCACCGTGAAGCTGGAGGGCAGCTGCCTGAAGCAGGCTGTGATGTAGGGCTTCCTCTGGTCCAGCTGAGCCAGCTGACGGCGTGAACGACGCTTTGGGGTTACCTCCCGCAACAGCTGATTGATTTAAAAGGGCATTAGTTTACTTTTGCCTTTTCATGTGTTCTGTTTCATATCCTCTTGTGTTTTTTTTTTCAGTTGGGGACTAAAACTAGAGAACAACTAAGTCTGAGCCAATAATGTTCTCTGATGCTGTCAAAACATGTCTGTCTATAATCTGCAATGTTTGTAAAGACCAGATTATATTTAACTGATGTAACTTGACAGGATTACAGGTCATCAAATTTATTTTTCACATAAATAAATTACTTGTGGATTTAAGTCAGTGATTCTCAAAGTGGGGTCCGGGGGCCCCCAGTGGTCCGTGGCACTCTGCCAGGGGGTCCCTAAAAAGGTTGATGAAATGTAAGAATAATGATAAAGTAAAGTTTGTTATAGCCTGCATTTATTGTATGATTAAACTTTTATCAATAAATACTTTTTATTTACATAAACTACTTCCTTTCCACTAACAATTTTTTATCATAATAAAATCCCAGGCTAGGCTTATTATTGTTCTTTTTTAAATATTTTTTCTTCTTTATATTTTACACATTATATAGTTATAATATATTTTATGGTATATTATTTAAAATAATCAGAATCCATGTTTGATGTAGTCTATGTATGCACTCAACAGTGAACTGCTTTCTGTCTGTACGTTCTGAAATGCACTTCAAATTAGAAGGGTAACAAATTGGCGACGTCAAATTATTCCAAGGGACATACATGAGGGTGTCCCCCCGGGAATATTCTCTATCTTGTAAGGGGTCCTTCAATGAAAAAAAATGGAGAACCTAAGTGACTGGATTCCATTCAGTGAACTAACTGAGACCAAAGAAAACAAACTGTAGGTGTAACTGCACCCTTAGATTCAAAAAGCTGCTAACTCTGGCTGTGCTCCATGAAACCAGGCTCCAGCCCCTCTCATTCATTTCAAACTGCAGACAGAGGCGGGCACTAAGCAGAGGGAATGTGTGTAATCCCAAATCCAATAGGGATGGTTGCTGTTGATCTGGCGCTCAAGGTGACCTCGAGCTATGGTAAGAGTGGGAGAAGACTGTAATTCTCTCTTCTGCATGCTTGGGGGGGATAAATTAGCATAGCTGAGATGTACTTACATTTGTGTTGTGTGTGCTCATGTCTGGTACACGGTGCGCAAAATACAATTTGCCTAGCACTTACAAATGTTAATAACACAAACAAGTGTCTCTGGAATCCCTTCCTAACACATTTTGCCGGTAGAGAGAAAAGAGGTTAAAAAAAAGAATGATATTGAAGTTTTGAAGTTGCCTCTTCTTATTACATATACTTCATTCTGTTTGACGCAATGCAGCCATTTCACCTAATAATTTCTGTTAGAATAACCTCACACCTTCTGCTTTTATAATATCCTACCTCTTCCATGTCCATCTCATCAGGGTTCTTCAGGTTTTTGACAGTTCCAGAGGTCCTCTTAAGTGGCACCACAACCACATAGAAGGTCCTGGAAACACAGCACCAAAACAAATGACAAATATTTAACAACACATAGTGCCACTTCTATTGTTATCTACTATTGTATGGCAGTTTAGATGAAAACATTTGAGACAGATTTGACATGAAATGGAAGCGATGATTCAATACTTGCAAGGGGTCTAGCAAAGTTCCGCATGTCTCGGAAATCCTAAGACTTAAAAGTCCAATTTCAACACCTCAGACATCTTGAGATCTCAATCCATATCACATCTCAAGATTTAAACCTAAAAACCCCAACCCTCAAAGATAATTCAGACAGAGCCCGCAGAACCCATCTTTCAGCACGCTGTACTCACTTGACATCCTTGGTATCGATCGGTGGGAAGGACATGGTGAGCAGGTTGTCAGGCTCAGCGTAGATGTCCAGCTTGGGTTTCTTGACCAGGATGAGCGGCGCGGTCTTGGCAACCACGCGGTGTCTTGGCCCACCGTCTATGCTTTCTTGACAGGTCACCCTGAACTCGTAGGTGGTGTTGTGCTTTAGCCCAGTGACGAGCACCCGCATCTGCCTGGCATCCACATCCATCTTCTGACGGTTGTACTCAATCTAGAGTTCAATAGATGGTCCAGAAGTTTAATCGATAATCGGTAAGAGAGATAGTTGGATGTGTGGTTATGTCGGTAGGTCAATAGATTGGTAATTGAATAGAGGAGGCTGATTTTGGTAAGATCAGATGTAGTTAAGAATGCATGTGTATTTTGATGATTACATGAGTCAGAGAATGGATATGTTGGAAATGAGAATCATTGGGAGGTGAATTCATGCACTGAAATATGCAAATTTATTAAAGAAATTGTACTAGTGTAAAAGCCATTTTCAATTTCAGAAAAACAAGTTCTAGATTTCAAAGTGGGATTTTAAGAATTTATTTTTTTTAAATATTAAAACATAAGTAAGCTCATTTTTTCCCCTGACTTTAAACTCACCGTGCATTTGTATGGAGACCTGCTTTCAGAAAACTTCCATGCAATGACCACCGTGGTCTTGGTGGCCCACTTGACAGTGAAATTCTTTGGAACGTCTGTTGAGTGGACAAATGCAAGAAAGAAAAAAAAAAAAAAAAAAAAAAAGACAGTGCATCTTTAGTAAATAGAACATATAGAGAGACCAAAGGAAAGAGAAACAAAAGAAGAACCTTTGGTTTTAAAACGAAAACTGTTGTTCCCCTGCAACGTTCCTCTGGGTTGGAGAGTGAGTGTAACGGTGAGCTGTGATTGGCTGTGAGAAGGGCAACGCCATTGGTTAAGACACACAGCACGTAAGACTCATGGACGACAAACCCATGGAGCACAGGGGTGTGCCCACTGGCGAGTCATCGTGGGTAGTGCCAACCCATCTCAACACTGTCTTTGAACCCATGACCACTGGAGGATTACCAACTGACCCCTGTGGTCCCAGTGCCAACTGTTCCTACACCTCTACTGAGTCTGGGTTGGCACTGCCAACGTGCTGCCAGGCGGGCATAGAGACAGACTCAAAACACAACATGCCAACAGTCCTTAGCAGTGCATCTGGGGGATGCCATGCCACAAACTGTCCCACTGTGGGACAGGGGAAGGGGAGATGAGGAATTAGGAAAGGAAGGGGGGGTTAGGAAGGGGGGAATATCTCAAAACAAACCCAAAACCAAAATTAAAATAAAGAACCAAAATCTGCTTTCTGTCATCTTAGAATAGTCCAAACATACTCTTGGAGTGACTGGGTTTGACTGAGGTCCTACCTTGTTTGAAAACTGGGGATGTGAGATGGCATTAGCTGCGTGAGTGTGCTTGGGCTGCAAGGATGACTGACAGGAGTGTCTGACCAAACAGCACTTACCTTGACATTCTAGGCTGCTCTCCTCTTTCTCAAAATGACTGACTATAACTTACTGACTTGGCTTTTACCTTGTTTGGGTTAGTGAAGTGAGTATCCCACGGCAAACAATTTTAATATCAATCTTTTCTCTTTCTTGAGGAGAAGTGGAGGTGGTTGAAGGAGGGGGTGGGGCAGTTTTCATTTTTGTGTTGTTGCAGTTTTTTTTTTTTTTTTTTAAGCCAATTTCCAACCCCCTGCCAACCGGGTTGGAAAAGAAACAGTCAAGCCCTACCTGTTGGATCAAAGGCCACCGTCCGATACTGGATAGGCGGGCTGTAGGGCCCTGGACCTACACTGGTGTGTGCACGTATTTTCACATCGTACGCCGAGTTCGGTTTGAGGCTGTTGAGAACATAGCTGGACTGGCTGGGGGGCAAGCGGAGCTCCCGCGGTGCTCCTCCGGTACCGGTTTCCTTATAGGCCAAAGTGTACTCTGTGATTAACCCATTTCTTTCCGCCAGCACGGGAGGAGACCAGGACAGCTGCACTGAGCAGCATGTCACGTTGGAGCCCTCGTCAATTTGAGGGTATCCCCCTGGCGTATTCTCAGGCACACCAAGTTCTATGACAGCCTCTTCCCCAAAGCCCCCCCTGCTCTTGGCTGAGACTTTAAAGAGATAGGTGGCCCCCCGGTGAATGTTGCCCACAGAGTACTGTCGTTCTTGGGGAGCAAATTCCAGTGTGGCCAAAGGAGAGACATCTTTTCGGCCAAACTGGAGCCGGTAACCCTGCAGGTCCATGCCATTGGTGAGATCTGGAGGGTCCCAGCGAATCACAGCTGATGTCTCTGAATCCTGAGCCACTGACAGATAGGGCAGACCAGGCACTGTACAGACAAAGAAACACAACAAATATTAATTTCTGTGCCTTCCAGTTGTATGAAGATAAACATTTTTTGAGTGACAGGCTTAAAAAAAACAAACTACTGAATTTCCCCAAGAGGGATTAATAAAGTGTACCTTTCTTATGAAATCTCTTTAATACAATACATGTGGATGTTTATTTAGGAAACTAATAATGCTTTTTACAAGGCAAACACCACTCATTAATTTTTTATAAAGATTATTTGTTTAAAACATTATGAAATACAGTTTCTGTTCCTGCTTATTTACTAGGCAAAATACAGCTCTGAACCAAACAGTTGATAGCAGAAGTTCACGAGTTCAGCAACGCTAAAGTGCACTGAGTTTAAGCCAGTGTGATCTCAGAAATATGTGACATGACAACAACCGCTAAACACCAAATTACGTGGTGCCACCATGAGTACAATGTCAATGGAAAGTCTGTTAGTCCATTAGCGTCCAGACACTGCATAAGGAAGTTAGTTGGGGTGTTGGACGGGTCCTAAACACTGACTTTCACATGGGAGACAATTTCTTTTATTTAATTAAGTTTCATATCCAGTAAGTGTCGTGACACACTGTAAGTTATGCAAGGCATTTAATCTGAATCATGATGTTTTTTTTCTAATTCTACCGTTTTCTGTGCCTAAACCTAACGAAGCTCACAGAAATGTAGATGTTTTCTTCTTTTTTTCTAAACCATCCTGAAACTCAAGGAAATGTAGATGTTCTTTTCTATATTTCTGTGAGATCAGGTTGGTTTTAAGCACATCATTTCATTGCTCTTTAGCTAAATCATAAGGCATTGAAGCCGCAGCACTGTTGCTCTTGATACCCACAGCATACTACTGAAGCATTCATTTAGCATGGCAAACAAATACCTACCTGTCTGATTATACTGCATGGTACAATACAAGAGTGGACATGTACTGCCAACCAATGAGAATCAATGATTTTCTATAGTGAATATATAGTGAATATAAACAGATGACCTAATCTACACTTTAAGTAATAATTGTAATTTCACCCATCCATCAGATAACACCCAACAAACTGAGTGAGGTTGTGAGTTGATGGAGATGTGGACGATCCTCAGAGCCTCTAAATTCTTGAGTGATCGCTGTACCCATTACCATTTCATGATGCATGCGAGCTCCAGTCAAAATATGTACTGCTGCTCACTAAAACTTTAAGCAAAGAAGTCATCTCTTGTTGTAAAATGGATGATCTACGCTTGGGGTCTAGACACCATTCTTCAGAGTGGCCCAGTTTTGCTGCTCTTATGGATGACACACGTCTCATCTTAACTCCCCTTTTAAAGCCCCATCAGTGTGATAGAGGCAGCAGCAGTTATGGGAAGCCTTCAGTTCTCAAGTTGCCGTCAAAGCTTTGTGAGAGATGAGTGTGGCTGATTCGCACTTGAGCCCCATCTCTCTGTAAATATCTTGACTTTCTATCTACGTCCCTCCTTTCTCAGAAATACAAGGCAATGTCAGGACAGATAACTGTGTTTTTTAAATTTTTTTTAAATATTATACGACTGACTGGATGAATTATATAAAGCAGGTAATACAAAACTGTCAGTTTATTTATCATTATCAATTTAATTTCATGCCTCTACATGAGAGTGTGAGACCACTGGTGAGAGCTTGCCAACTGGGTCGGCAGCAAATAGTTTGGTCCTGGCAGTAAGAGCTTTCTCAGCATAAATTAAAAACGCTGAATAAGCTGAATACAAATTATTAACTCTAGTGTAATGTGTAACATACATTTCATCATTATATTAAGCAGCCACAATTATGGATACATTTGCCTTCTTCATCTCTGTACATCTGAAGTTTGTTAAACTACACACACTTATATTGCAGCATCTATTTGAGCCTTTTTTCTTACAATGTATGTCTGATCTGTATCTGCTTGTGTGCATCTCGGTGTATGACGGACAGTGTGTATGCACACGTATGTAGGGGTGGGTGCCGAACTTCGATACTTTTAAGCACCGACCGAATTGCCTCCATAGTAATCAAAAAATGTTTTGTCATTCAATACCAAATTTCAAAACCTAAATCTCATCAGCGTCAGTGAGCCAATAAGCATGCACTTGTACCAAGATCTAATAATGCTGGTGATTGGCTGTCTAACGTTACATGTCATAGAGGCATGCAGGAAAAACATACGCACAGTGACAGGGCTCATGTGTGTGTTGAATAATAAAAATACATATTTGTACCATAATGTGTAATGCTGTAATCTATTTTTGTTAAAATGGATTTCATAAAATCAGTATTGGAAAAAAAAGTATTGTTCAGGAACTGGTATTAAAGTCAAGGTATCAGTACTGGTATTGAACATTTTTTAATGATACCCAGCCCTACATATGTGTTCTTGTCTGTGGTGGTATAGTCCCTGGTTTGCAGCCAGCTCCAGCTCCTATATCACCATCCCACCTGCATTCAGAGCTATTTGGCTTTTTGCCCAGTATGGACTTAAAGTAATTTGGAGGAGCCAACATTAGTCTGAGGCAAAAGTACTCCCTCTCAGTGGAATAGTATCATTGTGCATGTGTGTCTGTGTACATGGGCCTACATTTGGTAAATGTTCCTGTGCCAAGATGCAAGTCTTAATGTGCGCGTAGTAAAACACACACACACAAAGCAATCCACTCTACACAGTCCACTCACTCTGCTCATATTATTCATTTCCGTTTGCTAATGGTCTTCTTTCTGAGGGCTGTTGCGAGAGGAAGACGGGGGTTGGTGGGAGCTGAGCCTTTGCCGGTAATGGAAAGGCGGGGGCGCCCAGTGTTGGGTGAGACGAATGCCCCTAATACTCCTGGGCTACATACTATAGCTCAGCTTGGTGTCATTTAAAAGCCCACTCTGCCTTCATGCTCACCGCTAATCAAGGAAATGCAATCGGAGATAATGATCCTGTGAGTCAGTGTGTGTGAATGTTTTCCATTCTAAATTTCTGTGCTTCGCTTCAAACCTCAACAGGCTACAAAATGTATGCATTACAACCTTTGTGGCCCTGAAAATATTTTAGTATTTGTACATTTAAAACAGTAGCCTATCGTACACTGGGGAGAAGGATCACAGGTACTGAGATTGGTGTTGGGAGGAGGTGGGTCATTCATGGTGTGTACAGTGTGTGTGTACAGTGTGTGTGTGTGTGTGTGGTGCTACAGGGTGATGAGAGAGAACAAGGGCATGGTGAGGGGTTGAAAAATGAGTGAATGAGGGATGATGAAGGTGACTGGGGACAAGGAGCAATCTGCTGCAAAGAGGTCCCAATAGGGATATGAGGGGGCAGAAATGTGTGTGTGTGCATGTGTGTGTGTGTGTGTGTGTGTACATGAGGACATTTCGATTGTCCCTCT
>JAOVVB010052129.1:0-14665 GCA_028570985.1 Heterobranchus longifilis
GTGTTTTTGTGTTCTTGTTATGCACCGTATCACCAAAACAAATTCCTTGTATACTTGTATACTTGGCAATAAAAACATTCTGATTCTGATCTTTTAGATTTTTTTTTTTTTTTTTCTGGCATGAAGGATAATTTGACTGCTCGTGGTTATCTCATCTTTTTCAGAAATTCTGAAAATGCATGCTGTCATTTTTCTGTTTCCGTAGTTCAGACAGTAAAACAGTTATGTAAAACATTTGTGAAGTCTATATCATTTGATTTATAGCACACAGTGACAGTTAAGTGCCACTCAGCTGCTTTTAACTACACTCATACATGAAGCATCTCTTTTGGCCACCGATAGTAAAAAAGGTTTTGATCCCACGTGATATCAAAGCTAATTTAATCAATTCTTGTAAAACCACTTACTTGACATATAGTTTAGCATAAATGATGAGGTTTTACCCAACAGCAGTAATTCATCACATTTTATTAGAATGATACTACAACCCCATGTTAGAAATAAGTCGACAAGTTGGCTTTGGAGCAGAAATTTGAGAATGCTTTCAAGCGCAGGTATTAGACATCATTCAGTGTTTGGAGACAGAAGGGAAGTGATAGAGCCTGCTTGAATTTCATCACCTCAGCTGATTTTGACAGACTCAATATCAAAGTTTCTGCATGGAGCCTCGGCCTTTCTTTTTTTATGCAACCTTAACACACCACAAACGAGGCCTTTTTTCTCTGAACAGTATAGAAGCTTGCTGTAGCTTCATCTCCCGCAGACCATGACTCTTTCAACCTGTAACTTCAGTCTACCAGCAGCTGCACGCCCGCATGGAGCCGCCTCCATGAGAGATCCACTGCCTGCATCCATCAGACAGACAGAGAGATTGAGGATGCGGTGCAGGGTGACAGGCACTGCAGGTTAGGTTTCACATTCACATATTGATCAGAAGAGATATAGTGGATCACTAACAGGGGCTGAGACACCCACTTTAACTCACACGGTACTATTCGTTTAAAGGATGAGGCTGGTGTTATTCTCTATTTTTGTTATTGTCGACAAATTCAATGTTAGACAGTCTCTTAATACTTTCTGACTTCCCTGCTGTGTCTGTGGCACTCTCTTCCTGCTGAAGACCTAACTATTTAGTATCGAGTCTCATACATCTTAAGTAATTTCCTATAACAGCTGGGCATTGTATTTTTCACCAAACATTACTCAAACAGGAGTAAATAGTGCATTTGTTGGGGGCTATTTTCAGTTATGGATTAATTCACTTTTGAGGTACATTACGTTTCCATCCTACAAAATTGCCCTGCGCACACAGCCCCCAAAAATAGTCACAATGTCATGTTTCGGATATGGGTATTAAATAAATATTGATCAGAGCAATCGCAAAACGTAAACAGGCTGTAGATCGCAGTGAAATAGGAAATGCGCGCTTGAATTTGTCCATTGTTTACCATTCACTTCAATAGAAGTAAATGGGAAACAGAGCAAATATTCATCAGACAGAAGTTTAATGTGACCGTACCTTTAACAGCGGGGTCAACTCAAAATAAACTACAGTGCCCATGTTCATCGTGATGAAGGAACATGTCACCCAGTGAAACAGTGTGGCTCACTAATATGTTTTATGAACAACTATGGAGCTCTATGGTACAGAAGGGGGGATAAGATATATTTGGGTTTGACGATACAAAAATACAATAGCAAAAGAGATAGAATAATGACTTTTGAATAATTATTTTTTGTTTAAAACTGCCCCTTTATCTGCTGCTGGTATGCCTTAACAGAGGTGAGAAGATGGAAGAATTTGTTGCATCTTTTATCATTTCACATTGATGATTTCTAAGTAAGAGCCAAATACTTGAAGGGAAATGGGATACCTTCACTTCTGGTGGTGACAGCTGGTCAGAGAGAAGAGAGCAGTGTGTGTGTGTGTGTGTGTGTGTGTGTGTGTGTGTGTGTGTGTGTGTGTGCGCGTGTGCGCGCGTGTGCGTGTGCGCGTGCGTGTGCGAGCGCGTGTGCGTGTGCGCATGTGGGTGCGTGTGTGAGTGAGAGAGGATGCAGCTGCAGCTATATGATGGTAGGGGTCCAGAAGCAGATGGGGGCTTCAGACTGCACTGCAACACGATAGCCATTTTGAAATACCCACATATTTAAAAATAAATAAATAAATAAAATCACTTTCTGTACCCAGGATCTTGAACATAACCACACAAAAAAAACCTTTTTCTAACCCCTATCATGTTTTTAAGCTCATATTTGGATGACATTTTCTTTTCCTTTAAAACCACTTCCTGCACAATGTAAACACCTTTACCTTTAGGACTTAATTGTGTTATGCTGATTTGAAAAGATAAGTTGCTTAATAATCCATTCATACAGATATAGTTTCTGTCTTCTGTAAAGCTTCCCATGACTAGAGGCGTCAGCTGATTATGGAGTCCTGCAGTCCAGGACTGGAATCCAGCTTTTGTCCAAAGACTTCATGTTTGAAATGACCGAAGAACTTTGGCATCTGAAGGAAACCTAATATTAGGAATGCCCCCCCATAAAGCATATTTTCCTCCCCCTCTGTCTCTCTCTTTCTCTCTCTCTTTGCCCTGAGGGCTTTTAGCCTAGAGCCTCATGAGGCCTCACTCTAACGATATCAGCAATTTTGGTGGAGCAGAAACATTACATGAGATTTACTGCAGGCCAGTCATAGATTGGCTGTCTGTGAAGACTTTCTGATTACTGAAATGTGTAAGAGATTATTCCATAATTACTGATATCTGCCATTGAGTAGAAACTTTCTTTTGGCAAAAGACAACTTGATGGAAGTCAAATTCTGAGCAATAGACTTGATTATGCTGGCTCATTTTTGACTAAACTATATATATATATATATATTTATTTATTTATTTTTTGATTTATAGCAAATGTTGAAACACAAGAAGTTGAAGAAATCTTGTGAATGGTCACATTCGGAGTATAATACAAATGGTTAAAAAATGACAATGGTATGGTAAAAAAAATCATATTAAGATATAATTAGAAGTGTTTCAAACTGATAGAAGAGCAATGGAATAAGCCACTACTTGGCTAACTAATCACTGTCCTGTGAATGAAATCCAAAATTTGTGTACAGTGCATGTGGAGACAGACTTAAAAATATAACTCATGACACTTCATCATAAAATGACATTTTGAACTCAATTTAAAAAAGGAACAAACTTTCTAAGCAACTTAACATTTGCAGCAAAAACAGTGTTTCTATATGAAGCTTTGGACATATGATATTAATTTATTTTTACTTAAAAATAACTTTCCCGTTTTCCAGATGACATACTAGAGGTCCAAGAGTGTGGGTAAATTATTAACACCCCAAATCCAAAATTAAATCCCTTGCTCCATTGAAGCAATTTCCATGAAGTCTGTAGCCAGGATAATGACGTAATGCCATAACACCACTCAAATCTTACACAATATTATGAATTGCAAGGTCTCATATCACCATCTATAGCGTAGGTTTTCTCAATAGGGTTAAACAGATATTACAGGCTGAAAGTGATAAAGGACAAAGCTCCCTCGCTGCCCTGGATCTGACCAAAACCTGCTGTCCCGCGAGGAGGTCGACCCCATGAGGCCGGGACCCCAGAAACTCACAAGAATGTCATCAGTCTTCTGCCAAATCTATTTGATTACTTGTTCTTTTCTCATGTTTGTCTTGTGTGACAGCTCTGGGAAAAATAACCCAGTGTGATATGTATACTGTATAGACAACACTTTGCAACACATCTGCAGCCTCAGATCCTCAATCACTTTGTCATTGATTTACTACATTTCAATAATGCAAGTTTGCAGCCAAATCGCCAAGTGGTCAACTACACAGATATTATTAAAGATGCAAAGGTCAATTGATTAATCGATTAGTTGTTGATTATTAAATTAATCTGCAAATATTTTGATAATTGGTTTGAGAAATGTAAAGACAAAAGTCAAAACGGAGTTGTGGACAAAACAAGACATTTGAGGATGTCATCTCGGGCTTTGGGAAACACTGATTGACATTTTTTTCACCATTTTCTGACATTTTATAGACCAAACAACTGATGGATTAATCTTTATGCTAAGCTAAGATAACCAGCTGCAGCTTTGGTAATGGTATCTTCTTATCTAACTCTCAACAAGAAATATAATAAGGATATTTCCCAAAATGTCAAACTATTAAATTAACTATTGTAACATCTTATCTTATAATTATAAATAATATATTATCTTATAGGCTAATAAATGTTTTTTTACTTCGCCATGCTAACATAACTCACTTGCACTGCAGCATGTAAATCCTCCTATATGTTACCCAAGTCTGGACATGAGTTACAGCAGCTATAATGTGGTGGCTGTTTCACTTTTATCACTCCAATTATAGTTAAAAACATGACGCCTGCATAAGTGCCTGTTTGAATTTTCACTGGTCAGGGGAAAGAAGGGGAGAGAGGACGGCTGCAGAGGGAAACGTACACTCAACATTGTGAAGAGAGGGTTTATGAAGAGCCTATCCCCCCAGCAGGAGATGTTTTATTAGCGGTGTTTAAATGACCGGCTTGTTAAACATCAAGCGGCAGGCAGGCAGCCAGGCGGCTGTGGCCTCAGGATCCGCTGCAATGTTACATCGCTGGCTATTTTCACCCTCTTCAGAGCTTTATTTGACGTGCTAGTGTGTAGACAGGGTTGTTTCGAGACACAATAATCACTTTTAACTTAAGTTGAAACACTAGATTCCCACCTGTGAGTGGGAGTTAGGGCTCGGGTGGTCCTGGGTTATTCAGCATCTCAACGTCAGAGAGAAAAAAAAAAGAGAAGAGAGGTTAGATAAATAAAACGTCTTTCCTCAAGTCTTGATGATATTAACACCTTGACACCTTGGGGTTTTGAAGTTGAATCAACTTAAAAAAACCTACATGGATATTTATTCACTCACAAAGAGTCATGGATTAGTGTGTTTAATCAAATCAAAGGCCCTATTTTTTCATTTTAATGTAACATACAATGTGATTCTTTTGCTTGAAGGTCATGGGAACACATGAAAAATTAAGTGATCCCTGGAGATGAGGGATCATGGAAAATATGTGACATTAACTGTGTTATTTGATGATGACACAGATGGAACATCAAGAAATGGGAAAAGTCAAGTAATCGTTTAAGATGACGATCCATTTTAGGGTATTGCTCAGTTATTGCTGATTATTTCCTCTCTTTTCTCTTGGTTTAGATTCCTCCTGAACAGCTCATGTCTGCACCGTTTTAATCTTGAAGCCATAAAGGAAATTAAGAAAAAATGATCAAACAAAAACTCAGATTCTATATATGCATGAGTACAACAACAACTCTCATATTTTGACATGTATGACACCAACAAATGTGGATTGTCTGTTTTAATTTGCACACAGCCTACTAAACTGCAGAGACAGTAAGGAGCAGCAGACACTGTGCAACAGAGTACTGTATGTGAGATGAATATTCTGCAGTCTCTACTGTCAGAAGCTGAAATTGCCAGATAAAAAACATATTGCGGTATCAAAGATGCAGCACCAATCACATCCCATCCCACTGACAGTCAGTCAAAACAGGAGGATTCTGGCTGCATCAAAGATATAGTGAAGACAGAATAGTTTGATGTATGTCTCTCTGTAAGATGTTTCTCTGTCTCAACCTTCGGTGTTATTCTCTTGTGATTGAATTATTTTATCCTCTCTGCAGTCTGGATTTCTGTCAGTGCTGCTGGTGGGGTGAATATGAGGACTTCTATAGCTGAAGACAGAACATTTAAGTTGAATGTAAACCTCAAACTACAACACTTTCAAATGTTTTTACTGTGGCTGTCAAATGAAAGTATAATTCAGTCAGTAGTGCTCTGACGGGGTCAACCTCGGTGACTTTTAATCAAATTTTGAAGTCTGAAGATCATTTTTGCCTGCAATGACACAGCTTCAAACTTCTTGAAGGAGATTACTCTCGATATAAAACCTGCTGTAAGAAAAAAGTAATTTAAAAGGGACCATCTATTTTCGGCAGAATAAAACTGAAGAAAAAGGGACAGACAGGGATTTGTCTGTCTCCACCAAAGGAGGTAAAGTAAGCACCATATATTCACTACTATATAAAGTACTGTAAGTTCTTCTCATACAACATGTAGAGAATAGTATGCCATACTGTAGATAAGTATACAGGCAATGGACCTTGAAGCTATTCCAGAAACAGACCACTCAAATTCACAGAGGACAACTTATCTCTGCAGTAACTCAAACAACACACTAGATTTAGAAACCTTATCATCAAATCCACCTGCAACTGTCTAAATAAAGCTCTGTTGTTCTGCTGGACGGATCGCTGGATTGCCGAGCAGCACTTGTGTTGGTTTGCAGCTCATTTGTGGCCCTGGTTACCCTGAACACTAAGGGGTGGTCCGACCTGTTAGTCAAAGCTGTTACTGATGTATTATCACTGTTTTCCATGCCCCGGCCTGTAGTAACTCTAGCTTCTCTTTGATTAAAGGAAATACTTGTCTAAGGATTTGTCTTCACAATGTCAGGCGTAGCATGTTTGACCCATTAGAGTAGCAGCTTTCACATTTACTAACCATGTTCTATGAAATGTTATGTCAACTCTGCACATTTCAATATGTCAGGTATTTGGAGAATATAAGGAGAAGTCAATTGTTGAACTAACTTGACTTGAATTTTCCCATGTGGCTCTGGATGATGCAGGCAGTGACTTCATTTTTTACAGCTCTTGGTTCATTTATGAAATGCCGATGTGAGCAAGAACAGGACTAAAAGGTAAAAAGCAACATCCAGACCAAATGAATCACACTACAGGTGTAAAAGCACCCTTAGATAGTTCCAAAGGAGACTGCTCACAGAGTTGTGTGTGGATTACTCAGATGAGCCAGGACATTCTTTCTGAGAAAGCTGATATTGAATGTCATTTTTCAATGTTGTGAGCACCACAAAAGGAATTTAATTTACTTCCACTCCACTGGAGTGGTAACAGAAATCTCAGAGATGGATCTCTCAAAACCTGGACAAATAAAACCAAAACAAACAAGAAAATATGTTTGTTTTTTCATCATAATTTGGATGAACTGACCCTTACGTGTAACCTTACCTTCTCTCACTTTCTGACCTTACAGTGTTTGAACTGCAACAATGATGTGACTTTTTCTTTTACGGGAGCATAAGCAGGCTTTTATTACCGAGTCCTGGGCCGTCCAATTGATACATTTGATTTTGATCCTGCTACAACTGCCGGCGTGGTTTTCCAGACTGTCTGTGATTTATCTGGTGTCTCTAGATTAAACAGTGTACACTCTGGCAGCATCAGAGACAAGCTGAGCTCGGAACAATTTCAAATGTAAATACAACCCAACTATGAAAATCTATCTTTGAGCTTTAGGGCTTCGTTGTGTTCTCAGAGCAAATGAGGGCAGGGAGCAGGAGTTCGATGATTGACTGCACAGGGAGTCTTCTAGTGAAAACCAGATAGAAGTTTGAGAAAGTTGTACAAGCATGAAGAACTGGGCTAGAAACCAGGAAATTGTGCAAAGACATTTTTTTAGTTTGATACACATGTATGCAAACAAAAGCACTAGGCTGATCGGATAATTCAAACAACAACATGAAAGGAGAGCAAACATTTGGTCTAACATGGAATCCAAGCAGAACAAATTCTGTGATTATATTCCATTAACCCCCACATGTTTTCTCTGTAAGAGACAAGGGTTGAAAGCAAATGCATGCAGCACTGACACAGTGCTGTATTAATGATCCACTGGGGAGTGGTTTGAGTCCAGAACATATTTCATGAGCCAGAAGAATGAGCGCTGAGGTTTCTGGTTTGGGGTCATCTGAAGAGTCAAGACCAAACATCCCTCATGGAGTCCCCACAGGAAGTCATCGCGAAGAGTGCAATTAGAGAGAGGAAGCCCCAGTTTTTGCTCTGAGAGTCTTCCTGCCCAAAAGATAGCATTAGCATCTCTATCTTGGGTCAAAACGATATCTGGTTGATTCAGTTATATGAGCAGTAAAACAATAGACGTGTAGTACTAAAAGTCATGCAAATATGCTTTACATGGTCTTAGAAAGTATGTTTATACTACTAATTTTCAACAGCAAATATGTTTTGATAAATTGTTTTATCATCATAATGAGTGGACATTGTTAATCTGAACATATCTGCAAAGATGCACCACTGAATGCTCACTGATAATGCATTTGATTTGTTTATTTAAAAAAAACACCTTCAAATTAATACATGAAACAGAGATGCCATATTTCCATCACATTTTCCATAATGTTTTCATTCAATTGAGGTTTGACTGACACTCTTTTGATTGCATCATCTTGATGCACCCTCTGCCTCTGCAATGATTTATAGCACCAGACGAGAGAATTAGCACCACCAACTGTTTATCTCAATATGCTCAACTCATAATATTTGTATAGTGGATACAGATTTTCTGGTAATTCTGTTAAAAAATGTATGCTAAATTTGGATGTAAACTTGACTTGTAAGTTGATCCATGAGACAGGACGAGTATATTTTTTAATAGCCTATATATATTTATTTACATAGCACTTCCTTCACTCAAAAAATGTAACTGGCAAACAAATTAGTATATAAATGTATTAAAAAAGAGTCTGACAAAGCATTTGATGGCATATTTCAGTCCTTGACTGTTTTTGTTCATGACATTGTGGTGGTGCCCAAACCATATTTAAGTTTGATTCCCATCCCTAGTTGGGAATAGATGGGAACATTTTTTTTCTAAAGATTTATTTTTTTGCCTTTTGCCTTTATTGATAGTATAGCCGAAGGTAGACAGGAAAGGGGTGAGAGGGGGGATGACACACAGCAAAGGGCTGCGAGTGAGAGTGGAACCTGCAGCTGCTGTGGCTAGGACTTTAGCCTCTGTAGGGTGCGCTCTATCACTGAGCCACCAGCATGCCCCAGATTAAACAAATTTGACAGAAAAAAAAAACAAATTCAGTAGAGTTAAAAATATGATAATCACTTCTGAGAATCTGAAGCACTCACAGTTTTTAAGGCAATGTGTCTCTGAAATAGCCTTGACTATAATAACTTGGCATAACAATCAGAACTCAATTATGGCCGAAATTAAACACACTGACAGTCTAATGTTGTATTATTTGGTTGCAACGTTATTACTGATTGATGGAGGTGCAGTAATCCAAGAACATCTGAAAGCTATCAGCTCATTTTATCAAATTACACTACTCTATTGCCTTATGTTTCACAGTTACACTTTGGATCTGCTAACCACTGTTCTGAAACAAATCTCAACTTTAAAACATAATTTTCCAAGTTGCTGCATGTTGCTCTCTCCAACTGACTTTTACATGACCGCTTACTCACAAAGCTGAATGATGTGTGTTTACGTGTTGAGGAGTTTGGCATTAGCACCGGGCGGGCTCCTGCTCCAGCTGGTTGTTTATGTTCATTCTGGAGACCAACCACCTTCAACCGACATCAATTCAGGCAAGAGAGACACAACCACCATGTGTGAGTGTTCTCTTACTGTAAATATTTCCTTAGCTGTCGGCTGCCCTCCCTGCCAGCACTCACATTTTAAAAAGGTGTGGGCTCAGACAGATTTAGACAGTGCACGTTTACATACTACAGTACATCAGGGACTGCTGAAAATGACTCGTCAGTGAAAGTGTTCTCTCAGCAAAAATATGTCTTCCTACATGAGAACTTTAAGGTAGTTCAGCTAGTGAAGAATTGTAATTTTATTTACCAAGTTGATAAATGGTGGCTTTGCCCTCATCAGTAGACTATAGACTGTATAAAATATGGACGTAGCCTCTGTGACGTCACCCATAGGTTTCTGAAGAGCCACAATTAAGCTCCATGTGGGTGGCTCCGGCCGTCACCATCTTGGCAGCGCCTGTTGCCGCCTAACTCCTAATCCAAAAATAGGTAAAAAGGCCTATTGATAAGAAGCCTACAGTCTATGCTCGTCACCTGTGACGCAATGCATACACCGTTCATATAATATCATATGAATGGATGCACAGCAGTTCATATCTTACAAACATCTGTCCCGTTTTAAAAACATGTCCCGGTCACCTGATAGACACGTCATTAATGTCACGATTAACATTGTGAAACGGAAATAATTTGGTAGGTTTAGACAACAACACAACTTGTTAGTAAAAAACACTGGGATTGCAATAAAATCACATTAAAATTCCTACTTCCTACTTCCAGTTTAAATACATGTCCCGGTCACGTGATACAGACATCATTAACGTCGCAATTAACATTGTGAAATGGGACTAATTCAGTAGGTTTAGGCAACAAAACGACTTGGTAGGGTTAGTAAAAAATCACGGGGATTGGCATTAAAGGAGCCAGCCCCAAGTGGACATTCGAGGAACTGGAGTTTTTTGGCAATTCCGCATTGGCTTAATTTTTTTCAGCCCCAGAGGTTGCCGCTTGAGTAGAACAAATTAGTCATTAAATACCTAAGATGAAAACCTGATTTTAGATCAGTACTCATGTAATTCAAAGAATATCGAACAAGGCAATACCTGAACTAAAAATACATCAGACTGCAGGCTGGCTCACAAAAAAATCACTCCCCTTCACATCACAAATATGTTTTCAGACTACTTGATTTTTATGGGTATTTAGAGACATTTAAGATGAGGCAATTAGTCAAACACTATAATATTATTATGCATGCATTTTGATAATCAATTAATCATTCATGTCATTTTGGAACCAAAAATGGCAACAATAATTCTCAAATGTGAACTGAAGATATTTGGGTCTTGGACAAAACAAGACATTTTAAGACATCACCATGGTGTCTGGGAACTTGTGATATACATGTTTTTCCATTAGCTGGCATTCTATGAATCAAAATTAATCAAGACAATTAGAGATTATGTCAATAATGTCAATAATCATTAGTTGCAGCCCTAGAGACTTTACTCAACTTGTTTAAGTGTTCATGCTTACAAAAGAGTTCAGGCATTTGCCTCATTTACACTGCGTGTAGAGTGTGCACATTTTGTGGGAAGAATATGAGAACACATTACTCGATTATGTGGACTTGAGGGGGAGAACATACTAAAAAAAAAGGGGGCTGGAAAAATATAGAACAAATAGGACTACCTCCAAGATATTCATTACGAGATTATTGGTTCATGGTTTTCTCTTAAAGCTGATCATAGCAGTTTAAACTTTCAGTCATGTTGAGGGGTCTGGAGCTGGTTTACTGTGAGGATTAAATATACCAGTGTACCAGAATGGGATGAATGAGTGTCCCCCAAAATCAAATGTTTCTTGGGTGGCTTTTTATTTCACAAAAGCAAACACAAGCAGCATGACTAATCACAGGGCAGTTTCACTTTCCTTCTTCTCTTTTTCCACACATTTGGAGACTTTGCACCATTTATCTTCCCAAACTGTTTCAGTGTGAAAAGAAAACACTTTTTTTTTATTCCAATCCAGAAAATAATGAGTGACCATAACATATTATTTGTGTCTTGAAATTGATTTTTTTCACAATAAATAATTAGTTGCTATATGGCTATGCTGAAGGGAAAATATGATGTTGCTCCATTGGAATGTCTCCTCCATGTCCTGCCAAATCTGAGCTGGAAACACTTAGTAGGGAACCTGTGTGTACTAGGAACCGCTAATAATTTGCTTAAGGGAACCCACATCTGGTCGGATGGCTGAGGCAGAGGTTAAGAGTGTCGAAACTGGGCCACCGCTCCCTGCCAGTTGCAGGCTGAGAATAGGGCCTAATGTTAAACAAAAATCTTAACTACAGGAAATAGGCCTGTTATCATAATATAACCATTTGCCTTGGCTGACAACCAGACTAAAATTGCTCCTTGTTTACTATTTTTGAGCGAGGCCAAAAGTTTATGGACAGATGAATCACAAATCCTTAGAAGAACAACTGCTGTTGCCGAGCTGTTTATTTTTAGTATCGAGGCCAAAAAGTAGAGCAAATAGACGGAACAAGTGTGAAAAAAGTCAAGTTTGTTTACACAGCTATCAGCTTTGTTTGAGGGCTTGGTTGATAATCCGAAGAGTTCCGCCCCTCTGAGCTACTGAACACTGCCGAGCGCTCAAACGCTTCACAACTTCTTAAAAACAGCTGCTTTTGGAAACAGAAGAGCAGGGCTGCAACTAATGATTACTTTCATTGTCGATTAATCTGTCAATTATTTTCTTGATTAATCAATTAGTTGTTTGGTTAATAAAACGTCAGAAAATGATAAAGACAATGTTGATCAGTGTTTCCCAAATGTCTTGTTTTGTCCACAACTCAAATATATTCAGTTTACTGAGTACAGAAATCAGAAAATATTCACATTTAACAAGCTGGAATCAGAGAATTTTGACTTTTGTTTTCTTAAAAAAAATACTCAAACAGATTAATTGATTATAAAAATGTTTGATGATTAATTTAATAGTTGGCAACTAATCGATTAATCTTGGCAACTCTACAGAAGAGGCCTGGCTGAATCAAAACTGAAAACCAATTCAACAATATGAGAAGGGAGAAGTTTCTTCTCTGTCATTTTAGGAGTATTAAAGTAGAGTAGGCAACAGTATATCCCAAAACATGTCACTCATTATTCCTCCGATCTAGATTCCACTTGCTATCTACTGATGAAGAAGACGAGAGGGAACGAACAGATGATCAACTGAGAAGGAATTTTTGGCAAGGCATTTGTGTTTTAGCATCATGGATGAAAGTTAGTGTGAATTTTGGCCTAAAGGGTCTCACCTGTGTTCTCCAAACACTGTTAAACTCTGCTGACGAAGCATTCGTTGCACTCGTATAACCTTCAGTTCTTTTAAGTAATAAATTAACTCAACGTGACAGCATTGCACAGTTTGACCCAACGTGAAAACGACTTCTCAAATCCCCCCTGAAAGACCCTTTCAGACGACGGCAGCAGGACATGAGCGGCTCATTGGTGACCAGGAACAAGCCTCAAATCAGTGCAGTGTTTTGGCAGCGTGCCTGGCTGCATTGATGGAATCAGTGTTTTGGTTCCTGCGTCAGGGTGTAGTTTTCCATCAGAAATAGGGTGAACCACATCTATATGAATTGCCGCATTTTTGAGGTTATTAAAGGAAGGAGGCCGATGCTGGCACGCTGATCCTCGGTTCTGTGTATGATAAAGTTTTAGGACCCCGGGACAGCGCTGCACCCTTGTTACTGCAGCAGACCCGCTGAGAGAGGCCTAAAGTAAAAAGAAAAGACCAGCTGGGAACACTTAAAACCAAAGCTAGCATATTAAGTTTTTCCAAAAACAAAGTAAAGGTCTTTTCACTTCTATCGCTAATATATCTGCTTTTTTTTCTCCTTTTTTTTTTTTGCTCCTCTTAAATGTGAGCAGTGGTTGTTTCACCCCGTTTGTTTTGTGTTTTGCCTGCCAAAGAAAAGTTATTTTTCATGAAGTTCCTCAGAAGTTTTAATGTAAGAAGGTTGCAGCAGGACTGATAAGAAATAAGAAAGAAAGTGTACCGTCACAATAATAAAAACCTCTGAGAAAGTCAGAGGCCAGACAATGGCCAAAATTACTCCTCATTTATTTATTTATTTACACTCAGCCCAGTTTGGAAACTTTTAAGTTTTGATTTTTGAACAAGTCAAACCGAGACTACTATATGACTATTTATAGATTATAGATTATATGACTACTTGTATGTGAAAGCTTGTAGTGACAAGCCCATAAACTATTATTGCCCAACTCTGCAGTTCCCTGCAACTGTACAATTCAACAACAAGCGCATTGTTTTCGTTTTCTGACTCACAATTTTACTGTTTTGATTCACACCACCTGGTTAGGCTGTCATTGGGGCTGAACAATTAATTTAAATTTTATCAAAATCGCAATACAGGCTACCGCAATTTTCAAATCGCAGGATGCGAAATATTTGTTAAATCCAAAATGAGTGTCAAAATACCATTTTAAATTAAATATTGTGGTGCTACAGAGATGTCCTGGTGGCCTACATCATATTCTACAAACTTAAAAAAAACCCATCTTTGTTTGGTACAGGTCCTCGTAAAAATCACACCATAATCATTTTAATCGTTTTTTTTTTTTTTCAATGAAAATGAGAATAATGATGTAAAAATTATCATTCCCTCTAATATCGCAAATCATATCGCAATTGCAATATCAGTTAAAATAATTGCAATTAGATATTTTTTTCAAAATCGTTCAGCCCTAGCTGTCATCATTCACTGTTGGTACATATACCAATCATGTTTGTTGTTAGGCAGCGACCTCTATTGGCCATAGTAATTATGACAGGAGCAAAGGAGGAAGTCAGGCAACGTAGTTTAAAGAGCAACAAAGTCTGCATAGGGAGGAGGTTGGGGTGAATGGATGGGTCAAACATAGGAATTTCACCCAGAAGACCGGTGTTCGTGTCCCCTGTGAAACCAAAAGTCAATGTTGTTATTTTAAGTTACGTTCTTAACTTAACCAAGTAGTTTTGGTATGTAAACTTAACCATCATGTAACAGTCGCCATTTCATTATGTTAAATAGAACGGTCATATTTTGTAAGATATCATACGAACCACTGTGCATAAGTTTTCATAAGATATACGAACTGCT
>JAOVVB010052140.1:0-29359 GCA_028570985.1 Heterobranchus longifilis
AGTTAGACAATTAGTGGAGATAACTAATAGACTACTGCGGTAGTTGATAATAAGCTCACGTTTTGCATAGAACAACTAATGCTAACAGTTTCATGTAAGTGAATGGAAAATGCTAAAACGATTAGCACCATACTCCAGAAGGTATAATTAGGTATAAAGCTTTTTCAAAGTAAAATTCAAGCAAATTTCCTTAAAAGCCTTAATCATCACATCTAAATTGTTACTATAAATGCAATTGTGAAAAATAAAGTCTACATAATTCCTTTATACCACAGCAATCAATGTATATTGTCACTTTGTTTATTTTACCAGCTTTTAACTTTGATTGTTTATTCTGATCATTATTTAATGCTTGCTGAATTCCAGAGTAAAGGATCAACTTAAGACTTATCGGGCTCATCTCGGAAGCCCTTTTTTTAATATATATATATATCGTTAGTCAACAGCCTGGCATGATGCTAAAGTGATAAAATCCACCTGTTCTCTAGAAGCCAACGAGCAGGTACAAAACAACAGGATCATTTCATTTCACATGCTTTTGTTTTTGTTTTACATGAGTGATTGTGTCAATGAAACACCAGATTATGTTGAAAATCCAGCATTTCTTCAAGGACTACATTCAAATTCAGGCACATTCCTAACCTTGAAAACATAACTGTTAAAATTAAGCATTTTCCAAACTTTCAAGATTTTGTACAAACCCTGTAAAGTCAAATAAATACACAGATTTGGGTGGTCCAACTTAGTTTGTTAGTGGAATATTCAAGCTTTCTAACTAAGTGGGGTCCATTTAGGCCGTAAAACATTTTAGTAATTGAAAGGAAAATTTCCATTATTCAGCTGAAATTTGGTTTTATCAGCACAAAAGATCCTTAAAATGCTGGCTAGCTAAGTAGACATAAAAAAAAACCATCACTGGAAACTGTCCTCCACGGTGCTAAGAGCGGGAAAGTGACAAACCTTTGGAGCAGACGAAGCACCAGCTGACGTTGACGTGACTGTGGTGGCTGTAGCCCTTCTTGGCGTTGAAGTGGTTGGTGCAGACGATGGCGGTGTTGGTGATCATCTCGCTGCCCGCGGCCACACACAGGTCGCCGATGTGGTACGCGACGGGGCAGCGCAGGCAACGCATCAACCTGCCTACAGTACGCAGAGCGACAGAGACACCAGATTAGATCTACATCGCTCAGAGCTACAAATGTCTGCTGCAGAAAGTTATTCTGTTCCCATCTGTCACAAACTGTAACGAAGGCTGGCTGCATCATATTTCATCGGTGCCGTGTTTTCATGGCCACCTCATTAAATGCTGAGATCTCACTGTGTCGTATGTGTCCTAAATAGAGAACGCAAAAAGGAGAATTGATCTTCATTGAGTTTGATCATTTAGAAAATGTGGCCTGGCTGTAGTTGGAAATCACAAGACACCACATCTGCAAATAAATTCATATTCCTTTGAGAGCCCGACTGATTTATCGATATTGGCCTATCACAGACATATAAGTATAAGTTTTCCAATATTTTTACAGAACATATAATGCAGATAATGATGCTTAGGGTTATTTAAAAATGATATCATACAGCTATTTATTTTATTTTCATTTATTCTTTATTTAAATGGTCAGCAATTGACTGATATTAAAACATACAGTTCTATGTAGCTGTTTTTTTATTTTCTAGAATCGGTCATGTATAATGTTAAATATTATTTAATAAAGCTACTTGTTTAAAAAAAACAGTCTTTTGAGTACCTTTGCATAATCATATTGGTGCAGCTCAAAAATTCACTTTATCAGCCGCCGTATCAGCAATCTGTGGATTTTCCTCTAAAATGGTTATCGGTCGAGTTCTAATTTATTCAGCTAGTTTTTTACCTTTAAATGTCATAATTGTTCCTGTGGGCTTCAAATGATTTACAGTAATATTGAGAAACTGTTCTGGATGTTCAACACTATCAAAATCATCTCTTACACTTTACAGATATATTGTGAAACTATTCTAAATGTCAGCATGTTGCTGGTGAGTTTCCTTTACAGTTATTAAAATGGACAGTTGACTCAGAAACGTCCTTCCCACACAGCTTTAAAAAAGCCACAATAAAATTCCATCAGCTGGAGTGAAGCTCAGCATGCCAGAAATGAACAATTAAACTGGTTATATAAAATTATATAAATCTGAAAATGAGTATTCTTAAACTTTAGCAACCCGTGCATTTGATCCTTTAGAGTCTCAAGTCTCCGGACTAAAAGTACCTCTGAGTGAAACGGAGTCTCGGCAGTAAAAAGTGACTCACCTTTGGTGGACTTCTGCTTGGTGCGGCAGCCGTAGTGGCAGCTGAGGCAGGCGTGGAGCGGACAGCGGAAGCCCTTGTTGTCGAACACAGTGAGAGGGTTGAGGCGGATGCACGCCTCGTGGTAAAACTTGCCGCAGTGTTGGACGTGGCAGCGACGCACCTCGCCGTCCGACTGCTTACAGCTGAAACACGAGTGAATTCCTGAGAGGAGAAATGTTAAACGGAGATAAATACAAACACTTCTGTTATCATGAAATCCTTTACTGACGCAGCTACTGACTCTCACTGACTAAAATAAAGTTCTGTACGCACACGAGGCATTAACGGTGGAAATCAGGGATTTACTCGTAATACAATGCTGTCATTTATGAGTTACCAGTCATTTATGAAGAACAAAATATCAAATATTAGCTGGTTACTAGGGCTGCTCGATTATGGCAAAAATCATAACCATGATTATTTTGGTCAATAGAGTTCACGATTATTTAACACGATTACTCACTGACTTTGGGGGGAAAAAATACAGTTTTAAACAGTTTTCTTGAACTTTAAAGTGAATTAAACTGAAAAAGAAATTAGAAAGAAAGTTTAAAAAAAAAAAAAAAAATACATAATATAAATATATACACATTTAAATGAACATAAAAATAATAAATACAAATAAATTAGATTAGAAAAACAAAACAAGCATTAGTGCACTTCCACAACCTACTGAAAACTACTAAACATATTCAATACATAAAAAAAATAAATGTATGAATTAGACAAAAAATAAATTAGATCAAATATGTTGTAATGCATGGCTACAACCTACTGAAAACTCCTGAACATATATTCAACATTTTGGTAAATTATATTCAACATATTCCGGTCAGTACTGGATTTATAACAAGACAAAACAAGAGCGTCATTGTGAAACAGAATGTGGCACAATCATTGTTTTATCTCCATTATCTTGTTTTCATAACCGTTGGAAGCCAAAATCATAAAAACTGATTTAATCTCATTCATATAATGAATAGCTAAATAAAAACCTTATGATTTTGACATTTGGTCGGGGAAAAACAAACATGAGACATGACATTATGGACTAAAATATTCACACATCAGACAAAGAAAAAAAAAAAAAAGAAAGATTCATTTATAATAAAAGTTATTATTGGCTGTGGATAAAGAGACCTACTTAGATTGTGTCAAAAGCTGCAGTGCAGCAAGATCACTTATGATAAAATAACTGATCAATCGTTGTTTCCTGAACAGAGTGTGAACTCCTCACCTGAGCTGCACTCCGGACAGAGCAGCTTCTCGTCTGGTTTGAACGTCAGACCGAGACAGTGGAGGTGAAACATCCCGCAGCACTGGCCTTCACACGGGACCAGGTCCTCGCCGGCCTGCTCACACATCTGGAGGAAAACACATACACACGTCACAACACATGACGAGATAGAGAGACATTTCAGTGCGTGTGACCAGAACAGAAGATTAAAGATTGATATGGAAATCAGGAGAAATAGAGCCGTTATGAGGGACAAGGACAGAAACTGATATTTTTGTCCTACATTTAAATAAAGAGCTCAGTTCAAATCAAGGTCAGTGAAATACTAAAGAGACGTACCTGGCAGACAAACTCTTTCTTCCGCTCGCCCTTCTTTGTCCCGTCTAAGCTGTCACTCGGAGAATCGGGACGTCCTTCACTCCCGGAGCCCTGCAGCAGAAAACAACGTGAGGAGAATTTTTGAATAAATGAAACGATGGAAATCCATAACAATTCTATCTGCAACACAATTAACAACTAAAGTCCGTTTATTTCCAACAGACCTGAAGGAAACTAATTAAAGCCACTGAAAACCCAAATCCTCAATAGCCTTCCAAATATGTAATTGAAGGTTTTATGTACATAATAATAAGCATCTAACAAGTTTTAGAAATTAGTTTTAATCCAAATTCGAAATATTATCATTTAAGTTTTTGCAAGATTTCCTGATATTGGATTTTAATTGGCCGTGGTTGTGCTCGGACATTTATTGCGAAAATTACAAAATCGATTCTGCGAACTGATCTGTTTTTTTTAACTAAGTTTTCTAATAGTTATGAATGATTTTGTGGATGCTTAATGAGACACTCAACTTTGATATCATACATGCATTTTTACTATTTCAAGCTAAATTTCCAGAGGATTTAATAATCAAAACTGCCAATGTGATTTCTGCTTATAAAGTGTAAAATGGGCCAGTTGTCTATACTTTATTATTTGAAAATGAAATAAATGTAAAAGAAATTATTTTTTTTAAAATTATGCTTAAAGATGATTTGTACCATTGATAATATATTTAATTAAATTAATACCACCTAACTTGGCAGGCTTAATCTTAAAATAATCATTTAATAATCAAACTGCAAAATAACGATTTAAGATTTGTGGCTCTTTATCACTTTAAAACGTCCTCAGGTTTGTTAGTAAATCTCAGACTGATGTGAAGTTATTCCCTCTCACCTCGGGATCGGGACACGGAGAAGTCCGCCTCCTCTTTGCCTTGGAGGGCGGGGCCTCGCTCTCTCCATCCTGCTTCCTTTTCCTCCGACGCTTTGGTTTCTCTGCCTCTTGGACTTCTGTGAAAACAACGTGTTTGGACAATGACAACCAAGTTACTGCAGAGCCAAAACGAAACAGCTCAGAAGTTGTGGAATCAAGAGCAAATCACAGGTTTCAGACGTGAGTGTAAAAGAGAAGCAGAGCGAAGTTCGAGATGTTTTACCGGTGAGGACAGCTTTTGACTTTGTCCGTCTCTTCTTGGTTTCCGTTACGTCTTTGTCCGTTTTCTTCCTTCTTCTCTGCTTTTTCTCTGTTCCTTCTGCAGTCGAGGCCTGGGAAGATTTGTGGACATAAACAAGGAAATCAACATCTTATTACAAAATAATTTCTATCCATTTCTGATGTTCAGTATTTGTTTTTTAAATATATTTCTGAATAATCTTAAATATTGCTTTTTGTTAGATGCTTAAATTAGAGTCTCCACAGTGAAGTCCTCCTCAAGAACAGGTGCAGTTTTTGGATTGCACCTCACCTGTTTTTCGGCATCTTTGCTTGTTTTACGTCTCCTTTTGGGCTGCGGGACCTTGTCTGCCGCAGCCTCTGTTGGTGGCCTTTTAGACGTCTTCTTTCGCTGCCTCTTAACTAAAAACAAAAGAAAATGTCAAAAAGGTCAAACATCTGGAGTTGGTTATGACTCAGACATTTTATGTGCTGTTAATGGTTACAGCAGGAAAGGTAGACAATATTTTCAGGCAGTTTTAGAGTAGCGTGGTGATTAATTTAAAAAAGCTTTCTTCCACCATGTGCCAAGAACCGAACTGAGCTAAAGAAAATATAAAAAGGCCAAAATAAATCGTAAGCAAGAGCTTTATTCTCCTACATTCTCTTTCTCCTTTTCTACACTTTGTCAACTACGACAACAAAAAGCTCTTTTCTAATTAAATCACTGACAAAGCTACATGTCTGTAAATTGATTAACTGCCTTTTACAACAAGTCTGTGGCTCTCACGACTCGGGCTGGGTACCGAACTCAGTACTTAGAAATGGTACAGACCAAATTGCATCGGTACTACCGAGTACCGATTCACGTTAACCCAATTTCGGTACCCGACAGCGCGCAAGCACGAGCTCGTCTGTCCTCTCCTCCTCCTCCTGCACATAGAAGCACACAGAGCGACGTCCCTGCAGCGTGTTTAAGTCAGAGTGAGCCGAAAGCAGTCACAGGTCGTGGTTACACTTTTCAAAACTCCACGCTCGCTGCAATATAATACAATGCAATATAATGGCGAGTGGTCGCAAATTTGGTTTCACTTTCTCCAAGACCTACAGAAGACTAGCAGTCCTCTATGCCCTGGTGACAGACTGGCAGGCTGGAGATTGTAGGGACAGGTTAGGACGGGACGGGTTTTATTTTGTGTGGTGTGTAAAATGTTCTAAATAACAAAATGCTCTAAGTAAATAACAATGTTGAGAAGTTTTGGCTTATTTTTACAACTAGAATTACATTTTTAGTTATTACAGAGAGAATAAAGTAGTGAAAAAAGGTACTGTTGGGTACCAGTACTGAATCCCAGGTGAACGGTACCCTCTACTCACGACCGACTGCTAGATGGCGCGCTACGTGACGATCGATGAGGACTGGCGGGTTAAATCGGCCGTCCTACTAACACAGAGTAGGCCAGGCAGACACACAGCTGACAACCTTGCAGCTGAATAATTGATGCGGTGGAGACTTGGGGACTTCAGGTCGCGGTTTACGCACGTGAGATGCAGCTGAGACGTGAGCCTGCACGGAGCCGGTGCAGACAGGCAGCTGCAGAGATTCAAATGAGAGCGTATGTGGCTGCATGTGTCCACAACAATGCACGCAACATCGTGGCTGCAAACTCTCCCGGACGGGGGAACGGGGACTCAAATGCCTGCCTGCCTGTCTGTGAACGGTTAATGATCGGTTAACAAGACTCGGCTAACTGTCAGAAAAAAATAAATCTAAATTAGCATCCCTAGTTCCAGTACTTTCATCATCAAGTATAATTTTAAACTTCTGCTATGCTTCATAAATAGTAAAGAAATAAGCACCCAGTGGTCATTAAAATGTGATTATCCGTGCAAATGGCAGCATTTTGGAAACATTATCTGCATTTCTAAGCTCCAGTGCCATCGAGGATAAACGGCTTACTTGTTTTTAGCAGTCTCACAATAAAAATGTACCCAGAGGGGAAATTCTTAAATATACTGGTCACATTAAGTGATAAATTCCACAATAGCTCAACCACTTTACTATTTTACTAGCCACATGTGGCAATTTAAAGCAGGAGATTCCACAGCTCTGGTAAACACACACACCAGCCAAAGCCAGATGAAACGAACCCCGCCCGGGTTTCAACTTTCAACCAACCTGGAACTGAAACCGGAAGTGGGACTGGCTCCGAAATTTCGCCTGTCGAAGAAACCAGCTTTGATTTCCTTTTCTTCACGGGGGCAGAAGTGTTGTCCGCTGCAGGTTTTTTCCTCCTCTTCACTGTCTTTGTAGGCGGCTGAGTCTGTCTGGGTCTCCTCTTCTTCTTCTGAGGTACGACAGCTTGTAGTTCTGCTGCAGCAGCGGTGGGATCCTCCGGGAAGAAAACATCCAAATGTGTTAAAATGACACCATGTAAAAGAGGCAAAAACTTTCCTAGGTTACCAAAATATATTAGCCTATCAGGGTTCTACAACTATTTCCACTCAAAAACGCTCTTAGTATTTTCACACCTTGATTTTGTTACAGAATCTACACATTTCAGTTGATATTAAAAGGTTAAACTATGCAGTTAGTAGTGGGTAATTATGACTGACTGTTTCCAATACTGAAGTCTATTCTTCACAACGGCAGCAGCTACAAAATCTGACTTTGGGGTGGATCAATGATGAGATAAACTACCGGTAGTAAATAAATTAAATAAAGGTACCTAAACCAAAGATTTCCAGACTCTAACCCTTTATCATCATGTTTAAATTGTTACTAGAAATGCAACTGCGACATGGTTCCTACAGCCTACATTTGATTTAAGACTTTTCTAATGCCACTCGGAATTAAATTTAAGACCAATTTTACAAAAAACAAAACTGAAGAAAAAATGTCTGTGAGGTTAAAGTGAGAGGCATTCAGTAACTTATAAAAAATAAAAATAGATGAATACCAATAGATTTTACAATGCAACGTCAGAAAAAAACATGATTCATAGAATTCCTACTTCTCATGTCTTAGCAGTTTAATGGCATTTTAATACCAATTAAGGCCTTATTTTTAGATAAATGAATTCAATGCCTTTGAGACTATTTTAAGGATTCACACAACCCTGTGTGAAAAATAAAGTTTACAGAATTCCAGGAAGACAACAAACTAATTTCAAATATTAAAATATTTTTGGTTTACGTGAGTGATTGTGTTGATGAAACACTAGATTATGTTGAAAATCAAAACATTTTCCAAGGAGTATATATTCCAATTCAAGCATATTCCTAACATTTAAGATATAATGGTTCTAATTAAGCATTTTCTAAACTGTACGAACCCTGATACTTAACGGGTTAAACTGGGCTGATAAACTTTTCTAGTGTTTTATTTCCACTTTTCAAAACTTGTAAACTCTTATATTTATCATTCATGCATTTCCCTGCTCTCCAAACCCACGTCTGCAAGTCTGCACGAAAATAATTATGCACGACAAGCCGTCCCCCGATGATACATTTTAGTGAGTGTGATCCTAACCTGGGAGGCCGGCTGCGGATGAAGCATTTCTTTGGAAGAAACCGTGTCGTTCAATTGCTTTTTCGACAGGAAATTATTGAGGTGGCCTTTGCCCCTTTTCTGCCAGTTGAGTTTTGCTCTCGGTGCTCGTCTCTTTTTCCCTGTTGAAGTGCTGTTCTGGGACTGAGGGGCCGTGGCGGCGGGGTCGTTGGCGGGGCCCGCCAGCAGGGAGGTGAGATCTGGGCTAAGTCTTGACTCTGTTTCCTGGTCCATCTCGCTGCTCTGATCCGGCTTCAACTTCTCCAGGATGCGGGGGTTCAGATGAGGCCCGTCATCGTCGTAGAGAAACGTGAAGTTCCCCATGCGCTCATCCAGTGACATGCTGAAGGCCTCCTTGGCCTGAATGATGCCCATGTTCCACTGAGCCTGGAGCTTACGGGGCACGGAGGGAGCCGTCTGCATGGCAAAGGGAGAAAATAGCACAGTTATACGACAAGTTACAAAAGACAAAGCACAGTAGTAATGTTTCATGTTTTTTAAATGCTTCTTCAAAATGCTGCAGCAAGAATTTTTAACAAAAAACAGCAAAAGAGAATATATTACACCAGTATTAGCATCATTATACTGGCTTAACAAACGCATTCTTGTTTTTACATGGTGCGCAATATTTAAAAACAAGATTACACTTGATTAGCAGCATGTGCCAGTTGTGTAAGAGAAAACTTGATAACAAAAATTACGTTTTTTTTTGTTTTTTTTTTAATTCACAATGAGAATAAATTGATTCACACAGGGAATCTTTTTGTACTTTGAGAGTAAATAAAAAGTGCATAAAAACCATCAAAATAGAGCTTGTTTATAAAAAAATAAAGTGCCAGGGGAGGATCTAAACAAAAATAATGTAAAATGTCCATCCCAGTTTCTCAAAGTCCACACTCAAAAGATATTCACTTCAATACGATATAAAAAGAGAAAAGCAGGAAATCTCCATATTTGAGCGGCTGAAAACAGCATTTTCTGACACTTTTACATGAAAAACTACTTTAACCAATCAAAATAGTTGGTGACCATTTTTCTGTTGATCGATTAATCCATGAGTTGACTCATCGTTGCAGCTCGAATTAAATGCAGTAAAATTAAAAAAAATTTAATTTGTAAATTTCTAGACATTTAATGACGAGAGAGAACTTTGTATAAAACTTTTTAAGGAAGCGCAATGTTTTAATGTTGCAATGCTGCCGAGCCAAGTCTTTCTAAACAACAGCACACCACATCCTCTACAGGCCAGATACGCAGCAGGGTCATCACATCGGAGAAAAGAAACTGATTTACCTTTTTGTGGATGGCACGGGAGGCTGGCTGTTTGTTGCCCTGGCTAAGCTCCTGGTATTGATCCTCCCCAGTGAAGGACACCATGTTCTTCTCAAAGATGTAGCCTCTCTCCGGGGCGTCTCCAAAATACTGCACATGGTAAAGGGGGCCCGACCTGCTGTTTACTGCTAAAGCAAACAAGAAAAAAAATACAATTTATGAATAAATAACGGTGTAAAAACACTGACTCTTTAACTTTATAACACTGTATCTAGAGACTGAATCCCACCTTTCTGTTTCGGTTTGATGTGATTGTTGAATTCCGGGTCTGTGGTCACCATGCAAGGCCACCAGGGGTACCCTGACACCTTGGTCCAAACCACATCACCAACAGAGAAACGGATCAGCAGAGGGGACTCTTCTGGAGCCTTCTCCGTCAACTCTGGGATGAGACCAGGCTGGAGAAGAGAAAGAAGAATCAGTTAATCAATAGATAAAAATAGAAACTACACCCTTTTCTTCTTAATATCAATTATTTTCTCACACACTATTTCAGACACATGCATCACTACCAGTAGGGCTGCAACTAATGATTATTTTCATTGTCGATTAATCTGTCGTAGGGCTGGGACAATAATGGATTTACTGTCATAGAGGAGGAAAGAAACCAGAAAATATTCACATTTAAGGAAGCCAGAATCAGAGAATATTTTGTTTTTTTCTTTTAAAAAATGACTTAAACTGATTATCAAAATAGTTGCCAATTCTCCAACTATCGGTATTTTACACAGCAAGTATTGGCTAACAATTATAAACATACAATACACTGTGGGAAATCTCTGCAGAGGTGCATTTAGGTTTAAAGACTTGCAAAACCTCTATGGAAATCTTATTTACTTTATATTGAGCGTTAATTTCTCCAAGGTATGTGGGCAAATATTTGAATGTCAACGCTCAACAAACAAATAAACTTTATATCTCTGTTAGTCAACATTCACTGTGTATTCAACTGTCCACAGGAGGTGGTCAAATGTACATGTATGATCATTTTATCTTAATTCCATCTGTCAGCATAATGGTAGTACATTATTGGGTTAACCCATTTGTGCATGATATGGAAAAATGCCACACTGATTGGTCTAAAGTCTTGAAATCTGGTACAAACATACTTTGGGCAAGTATCCAGCAGCATTTTAGATTACATGAAAAAAACAACACAGATTTATCAATAGTCAGTCACCATTTTCAAAAAATTGTATGTTATGTGTATTAAACCTTTTTCTATATTAAACATTTTTATACTGCATATGTGTGCATATCTTTAATATTATTGAGTCCATATATAACAAATACTCCTTGTAGTTTCTAAGTCATTTTCTTATCATACTATATTTAGTCTTTGGGCACATGTGACTACTGTTTTTCCTGAAATATAATGAAGTATATGACAAAAACAGTAGTTCTGTGTGCCCAAATATAGTAGTATAATAAGACAAACTCACTTTTCAGCCAAGCGGTCTGACCGATTTTGAAATGTAAAGATTTTTTTGGGGCTATTTTGCCTTTATGTAGTACAGTAGTACAGTTTGAAGAGAAAGGGGGGAGAGAGAGGGAATGACACGCAGCAAAGGGCCAGAGGTCAGATTCGAACACGGGCTGCTGCAGGACTCAACGTACATGGGGCGCACACTCTAACCATTGAGCTAGAGGCTGCCCCTCGATTTTGAAAATTTCTCCAGATGTGTGCTAAGGCAAAACCAGAGAACACTCCCAAAGGTAAATTAAAAATTTCAGTTGCAGGTACAAATGGGTTAATGTTTGTCTTACAACCAGTATTAGCCAGACATATCTTAGTATATTGTATTTGACAGTTGCCACAGGCAAATAGAAGTTGTAGCTTAAAAAAAACAGTCATCCTTTTTTTCCTTAAAAGTAGAATAAAAGCAAAACCTCATCAGCTGCTCCGGTGCCATCAACAGCATCTGTGTGGTCAAGTGGCTCCACGGGGATGGCAGAGGAGGAACTGGGGCGTGGTTTGCGAGGTCCCCCCCTCCTCTTCTTCACATCCTGTCTCTTCTCCGGTCCAGATATATTGCCTTCGCTGGCCGTGGCCAAACTGGTCCCATTGGCACAGCATGGCTCAAACAGCGGCTGTTTGACCACCTGGGGTATCGTCACCTTCAGTTCATGTTCAGTGTGAGGAGTGCAATTGTGCTGATGGGTGCCGTTCGTAGCAGGGGCTTCAGCACCCTTGGGCATGGGTGGCTCCGGAGCACAGAGCTTAGGCAGAGTGTCTTGGTCCCCATTCAGCACACGGGAGGTGAGGTCTTTGAGCCTCTCGTGGCTGTGGTTGTTATGACTGTGGCCAGCCATCTTCTGAAGGACGCCGTCTTGCAGTGTGGCAGCCAGCTGGGCAGCAGCTTTGTCCATTAGCAGAGCAGGGTCACCGCTCATGTCCCCCCCAGCTTTCCGTACACTGAGGGACTCTGGTAGCTGCTTCATGCTGATCGGGCTGGCTGGTTCGGGCATCGAAGGCAGGGAGCTCCCTTTGCTGTCCATCCCATCTAACCCCCTCCAGGCTCACTGAGCTACAGGACAGGTTAGAAACGTCTTATTCCACAGGTTCCATCAGAAAACACTAACATAGCATGCAATCAATTTTTGGTGCTCTTGCATTCTGGCAATTTGGAAAATGGCATTCTGGGATATGAATCCTATGAGCATAACGTTACACATTTTACAAAATGGCACTCACTTGCTCCAGCGGAGCATGAACAGAGAGCTTGGAGGCGACAGAGAAAACTGCACCTGTCACGGAATGCTCTAGCCGCGTAGTTTTGGATGCTTTTAGTAAGAAAGTAGAGCGACTGTATTGATCAAAAGTCAGAAGCAACAATACTTATGTATCGTCAAAGAATACATCAATGAAATCCAGACATATACGTTGATCACAACTAATGTGAACGAGGTCAAGTCAACCCCATTCTCGATTATATCCATGCATGCATACGAACAAAAACCACAGGGCGGGTGGAAAACCTCTCTCTTACCGCGACAATTTTTAAGTTGGTTCCTTTCTCCTGGAAAAGGGACTAGCTAGCTGCTAGCTGCAGTCTGTGGCTCAGCGGTATGGAGAATGCAGGAGGCTGGCTGCAGGCTCCACCGCATGCAGCGAATGCCCAATGAGTGGGTGGCTAGCTGTACAGCGTAACCACCGCATCACCGGCTAGAAAAGCCGCGGAAATGGAAGCAGCTGACAAGTCGGAGTAATGCTATTGGGGTGCGAATAATTGATGGAATTCAATATATCCTACATCAGTTAAAAGCTAAACATGTTACGTTGTGGTTTGACGTTACAATGTAACGTTAATTAGCTTAACACTAGTTATAACGTAACGGCAAGACGGCAGTCTAGTTAACGTTAACGTGTTTAACAACCACTCAGCCATTCTGACGTTAAAGTGTACTGCTGGCCAACGTAAAACACCATCTTTAGCCAGCGATTACACTATCATGATTCATGTCATACACGAAACGGGCTCCGACTATAATCTGGAGCGGAAGCCACGATGTGGGAATCTCATGGATCCCATCCATGGACAAGCACTTTCCCACACCGTACAACCGCATCTCTGTCATTGCTTCAGTCAGCCATTATACGCCGCATTCCAGCAAATAGTCCAAGCCGCCACCCAAAAGCTAGCTGGCTAAATGCAGTTAACGCTATTTTACAAACTACGCTACCCGATTCAAGCAAATATGTGAATAAATGAATAAACGGGTGTACGACTGGAGAATTGCGGCAGTGTGTTTAAATTGTTTTGCTATTGTTTCACTGATATATTCAATTTGTAGGCGCCATGACAGCTCGTTTCAAAAAAGCTAATCATGCTAGCCAAAGCTAACCAGCGTAACTTACCATACATTGAAGCTACTAACGTTAGCACAGTCAGCTAGCTTGCTTGCTAGCTAGCTAGCAGGTCCTCTCTTGCTAAAATGGATGGTCGGGGATGAACAAGTGTACATGCAAAAAACTAATGCCGGCTAATATCCACGGGGTTGACAATAACATGAAAGACCGTTTATTTGCAGTTACCTGTTGAATCTCCTCTCGGTCGTTAAAGAAGAAAAATGCCCGTATTCATCCTGTAAAGCGAAGGATTTCATTCAAGTCGAATCAAAAGCTTGCGGGAAACTCAAACTCTCCGGCCAACCAGCGCGAAAAATACTCACTTCCGATTGGTCGGGAGCAGAGAGAGGCTCCAACCGGTCCTTTCAAAAAACGGTCGTGTCTAGAAGGTTACCCTAGATTTGCTAAAGTCTCGCGAGATGGGCATGGTTAGGCATTAATATCGAATGGTATCGTTAGGGTTAGGTGGTCGGGAAATGAGTCTCGCGAGAGTTTTTACCCGTTTTCGCCGGTTTTTGCAAATCTAGGGTTGCTTTCTAGACACGACCTCAAAAAACCCAACCGTAGGAAGTAGTTTACCCCGGTGTCTCCCTTCTGTTTTGACGTAATTTCACGACTTTTCTGGACTATTTCTTAAATCGTTAGTGCTTATAGTCATTAGTAACTGTATGTATGTTTATTTGTTTCTTACAACAATAATGTAAACGGGCTCAACCACATCAGCATTACAGTAAAAAAACAAAGAAGAAAAAAAAGTGTGAAATATGACAAGTAAAAAACAAAACGCGTCATATTAATACAGCATTTATTTTATACTGTACATTTAAACTAATATTCTTATTTATTTATGTTATATATTATAGTATCATGCACATATTTTTTTACATAGCCTACTTATTTCTATTTTTTCCTCATAATTTCTCTATGTTTATATATTTCTGTTCTGAATGGAGCAACTGTAACATAACCCAATGACCCTGGCCCCTAATTAACCATATAACACACAGATTGGCCAGAAATACACCCCTCTTGTTCACTTACAAGCAGAAAATATGACACAATTGAATTCATCACATATTATGAGATTGCTCTAAAAATGTAATACACATGTGATCATAGAAAACACAACAAATGAAACCTAGATGGCTCTGCCTCAAAGCAATGACCTGGATATGGCAGGGCACAGATCCTTCCTTGCTCCACATAAATACTGTAAATGCAATCTGCAGTACCAACAGAGGACGCTAGAGGGCTACTGAAATAATACAACCCGCTTCCGGAAAACGTTTGCCTTTCAAAATAAAAGCCACCATACTTGATGCAATATTACAGCACTGAATAACAGTTGATGAGTAATGAGCACGTGGACACCTCACTACTGCCTATCTGGAAAAATAGATTAAATAGTAATTTAGACAAGACTGTAAGAATAATTATTATGTTGACTGATTCAATTAATACATTGGTTTAATTCTAACCCAGTTATCAGAGAGTATTTAATAAATATGCTTGCTTTGTCTGACCAAGAGCCAAACATAAACACAGTATATTCATTTTATGATATGATACACAGGAAACCAACTAGTAATTTCTATTTGTGGAGATGTAACCTGTACATATTTGATGTTAAAACAATTATTCATTATCAAAATAAGTATTGACTATTTTTTTGCAATATAAGTCAATATGATATAGATTTGTTTTTATAGCAATGTTGGATGTTTGTGTGTTGTTGTTTGTTTGCACCAATGAACCACCTGCAATTTCTCAGACATTTAAGACACTGGATTAGGCATTATCCATTCACAGCTCCCAGTTATTAGCATCAAAAAATATAGCAGTGATTAGATTTTGCATTATATCTCAACACAAGTTCATGTTATGTTATGTTTCTTTATTAACAGAACATTAACATTAACCCTGTATAAAACAAGGAGAGATGTAATGTACCGGATCTTAGCAAATTGCTATTTTCTGCCCGTAGTCCCTGGGCAGGTAGGTATAATAATAAAATAGTAAGAAAAATTAGACATTACAAAAAGATTAGACATTAAAAGGGCACAACCCCCCAACACACACAAGATTACACACAAGACTAGACATTGAAGGCAAGGCAAGGCAAGTTTATCTATATAGCACATTTCAGCAACAAGGCAATTCAATGTGCTTTACACAAAACATTAAAGGAAATTTAAAAAAAAGTTAAAAACAGTAATTTAAAAGAATTGAAAATAAAATAATCTGAGATAGATAAAATACAAGAATAAAAGTTAGAGTGCAGTGTGAGAGATTAATAATTATTTGATTTAATTAAAGGCAGGTACAAAATATACTCCACCCCCAACACACACAAGATCCGCACTTTTCTTTAACAATAATCAATTTTTAAATTGTAACCAACAACCAAGCAACCAACTTGTAACATCCCCCCTATTCTCACAAGGACTGACTCCCAAATCGGAAACACTGGCTTTTATTTTATAAATACACCGGAAGTGTCTCCAAACATCACAAGCTGCTTAACAAAAACACCAGTTTGACGTCACTTGGGAGCCTGGTCCGGTTAGTTGTCACCTGCGTAGAAGGGAAGGGCATGACATGGAGCTACATTTTCCGATGTACAGTAATACATGCGTCGTAACTTTTTAAAAAGCTTATAAAGATTTTTTTTTTTTGGTAGCCTATTCCTATGTACCACGTCAGCGGTTACTTTCGGTTCGACATCTTGATCAAACAGTGGCTAGCTAACCGGCTATAGCTAGCTAATAACTTACTGTAACTGTAAAAGGTAGTTCAAACAGAAAGCATGGCGTTAATCCTGTTTACGAGGTCTCGGGTGCCTTTAATGAAAACGTCCAGGTCGTTAAAGAACGAATTCAGGAAAGGTAAGATATCTATGTTCGTTTGTTACTGTCTAGTTAACTGGCTGTTTATGATTATGGAGACGAAATAAAGCTAACAATTAACTTAGCATCAAGAGAAGTCATGTATTTACAGAGGCAGGTGGATCTGAGTTGGCTTTCCAGGAAGATAATGGATGACTCAAGGTGACAGCATAACAGGGCATCACACTTATCTATTATTCATTATTTTAAGCTACAAATCTCTTTATACTTTGTATAAAGGCATGTAAGGTTTCGTGTTATCTCTTAGCGAGGCTGGGCAATTCAATATAAGGAGCAAAACATGATTTGGGATTCAGGTTATTTGAGGACAACCTTTCTGGCTGGCTAGCGCCCCCCTTCTTCTGCTGCAGTCTGAGAGGATGCTCGCTGCAGGTTCCCATCTGTTTATCCAGCATCCACATGATATCCTGTATCTATTCTAAAGCAGGATGTGGTGTGGGATTTTAAAACGAAGGAAGCTATATGATGAATCTATTGTTGTGCTGATATTGAACCCAAAGCTACAACTCAGTTAATACTTTGCATAAAGTCTGTTTTGCATGCACGGTTTTATCACGTCGCGAGGCTTAGGCATCGCACCTTTTCTGATGAGAAATCAATAAGCAGCAAAAACATGATTTTGGGATTCGGGTTATTTGAGGACAGCCTCTGTTCTGGCTGTCGAGCGCCCCCCTCTTTCCACTGCAGTCTGTGAGGATGCTCGTTGTTATGGCAGACAGGCTCTGTTTATTCAGCATCCACATGATACCCCTATCTGAAGCTAGATGTGTTGTGGGAATGACGCTATACTGAATGCAAATGCCTTGTTTTGCGACCATGGAGCACAGTTTATCTGTCTTATTGTTGATGTGTGGACTAGGCTGTGTGTGGATGACTCAAGGTGACAGGATAACTGAGCATCACACTTAAAACCATCTATCAATCATTTATTTAAGCTACAAATCAGTTAACACTTTGCATAAAGGCTGTATTACATGTAAGGTTTAGTGTTAGGCTTTAGGCACCGCACCTTTTCAGATGAGAATGCAATAAGGAGTAAAAACATGATTTGGGATTCAGGTTATCTGAGGACATCCGAGGCACTGCAGTCTGTGAGGATGCTCGTTGCAGGCAGGTTCCCATCTGTTTATTCAGCATCCACAAGATACCCGTATCTAAAACAAGATGTGTTGTGGGAATGAGGCTATATTATGGTTCGATGGTGTGTTCATTTCATCAAGTAAAACCTTGTTTTTGTGGCCATGAATCACAGTTTATATCTTGGTCGTCTGTTTACTGTTGTTTTTTGGACAAAGCTGTGAAATGTTGAGCACTGTGGGGATGTTGTGCTTTTCCAACTTACTTTCACTTTTGGTTAATAATACACATATGTCTCACCATTTGAATTATGCTATAACATGTCAAGGGTTAGTTTTTTTAAAATTACATTTATATGTCAGGGACCATGCACAAAAACATTAATCTCATACAAAGAGAAGAGATGCTTTGTGCCTGCGACTATAGGTTCTGCAGTCTCTGGGCAGGTAGACACAAACACTGCAAAGGTAACTTTGTGCTAATTCTGTAGTGTTGTCCGAGCTCAAAGTATTGGCTTGCTTTGTCTGACCAGTAGCCAAAATAAACACAAAGGATTCATTTTATGATATGATACAAAGCACTTTGTATTTGTGAAGCTGGAACTAGCAAATATTTGGTGTTAAAACAATTAATCATTATCAGAATAAGTATTGACAAATTCTTGCAATATTATTTAGTCAATATTATTTGTTGAGATGTTGCCATATGGTAGCTGTCCCTTTAATCTGTGTAGTGTGGGTGTACAAAACGATTGTGGAAATGCTGCAAATGATTCAGAAAATTTGCAGCATCACAATATATTGTGATGTAAAATTACATAGTATATGTATATCTATCACTCACTCCTAAGACTAATATATTAGTAATCATAGCACCACTTTAACAACCTTAAACCCTACACTACATTCATTTTATTCATGTTTCTATCATATTTTTAGAGGAATGCTCTTATTTTTCATGCAAACATATCCCTCTCACTGATTGGTCTCATGGAAGGAAATGTGGCTGCAGATCAACTCAGTCATTTCATATCACCACGTGTTTTTGATAAGCATTGCAAGTTAGCTGTTAGCTATAACTGGCAGAGATATTAAGGTGATATGTCTCTTTGCACCTCTTTTGTTAAATACAATATACAACAGTATAGGTGCATCATATCTGTCAGATACTAGAGGACAATGCTACCGAATGTATAATTTATGTCAGTTTATTACAGGGCACTCTATTCTGATTGGTCAATTAACAGCATTCTGTGGTCTATTATTTCTGAATAGCAGACCGCTGCAATGGATGCAGTTCTGATCGTAGCCTCTGGAGGACCAATAAAACCAGTTTTAAATCAATATTTAGTGTGAAATTATTGATTTTTGTAGACACGTAACGTCATTATTGTGAATTAAACCCCCGACATGGTGATGCAGGACAGGGTCTTGAATCAGCCGTGACCTGCTCGCTCTACATTATCCCTTACATGTCTCTGAGTTGGTGCATTAAGGCTGTGCTTATAAATAGATGAGAGGGTCATTAAGTGAGTCTGTCTGTCTGCTCTGGCCGGAGTCGGACTGAGGCTGAGCTCTTGGCTTTAGGCCCAGATTATCAGACAAATTGCGGTGCTTCCACGAAGAAAGGTCAGTGCCTCTTATAACTCCACCTGAGACAGAATTTTCCCAATCTGTTTCCATGTCTGTGTTGACACAAGTTCTACTATATCTATAGTTTGGCGGGCAGACACTAGGGATGGAACAATAATGGATTTTATTGTGGATCGCGATAAAAACACTCACAATAAGTTAAACGTGGTGAATTTCCATTATCGGGATAATCGTGACTGTCGTGAATATCCTCACGAATTGACTGCAGTTTACTGCAGTTACCTGTGATGCAATAAAAATATCTGTTTCGTTAAAAAAAAAAAGTTGTAATGTTTTGAGAAAAAAAGTCAGGATGTTCTGAGAAAAAAAAGTCAGTGTTTAGAAAAAAAAGTAATAATGTTAAGAGAAAAAGTCACAATTTTATGAGGAAAAAAGTCGTAGTGTTTCCAGAAAAATAGTCACAGAAAAGCAAAATTTAAGGTAAAGTGATTCCAGTGTGTTTTAAGAGTTTTAAGCATATTTAGTTGATTATCAGGATAATATCACAATTATTTTGTCCAGGATAATCGTGACTTGAAATTTTCATATTGTCCCATGCCTAGCGTATAATACATCATATTCTGATTTAGATATTATACATTATAAGCTCCTGATGAGTACAATCATATCTTGCATGTGAATACCACACACATTAAAAACAAGCAGTTTCTGGAGTGTGACCAGCATGCATTGAGTTATTATCAGTGACCAATGGGGTTTAAGGTCCTGCTTTGCTGAACATTGACCAGTATGCGGTCTAGCAGATTTATAGTCATCAGTCAAAGGTTGCGAGGTCAGAAGTAGTAAAGATTGTAGCATTATTAACACACTGTCAATAAACGAAACAATAAAGCTTCAGTTGTGATAAAGTGATGGTAAACTTGCATCAGTGTAACTGTCCTATTAGTGGTTTTTAGGGAGCATCTGCAATATGGACCAGTGTATTTACTTATTCAGAACATTTACTCATTTTATGTGGTTTATCCAGCTGAGACGAAAATCATTTATATTTAGTTCACACACTGAGAGGCCTGAAAATGTGCGCTTCAGTCGTCCCTGCACTAACAGTCAGTACTGAGAGAGTTGTCCACGGGGGAAATAACCCACAAACGTCACGTTTTATGGGTATTGTGAAAGGAGATGCTTGACATTTGAGCGCCACTAAAGTCACATACTCAGAAAGTAGGACATATCAAAACTAACCGCAGTCTGGACGGTTGTATCTGTGTTGAAATAGCCGAGACCAAAAGTAACAACTGATCTGTTAAACTGTCTCCAGGCTGCACACACACACACACACACACACACGGTGCAGGAGGAGGAAGTGTTGTAGCATGTAAACAGTCAGAGAGCTGCAGGTCAAACACGAGTTAACTGTTGCAAAAATCAAGCAGGCGTGACCTCGTCCTGACCTTCCAAGGCCAGACCTAGTTTAGTTTGAGGCAAGACCAGATCCAAAGGGGATCAAGACCAAAACCATAGTAATCAAAGTTCGACACAAGTTGTACCAAAATGGACAATTACTTTACAGTAATTCTTAAGAAGTCAAAGATACAGATGTTTCTGTAGAAGCATTTCACTTGTTTTTAAAATCAACATTGAGCCGGATGAATATAGAAAAGTAAAGAATATACCGTACTAGTGTTAGGACATAAATCTTGATTTTCTATTACATGTGGTTATTGGAGGAAAACTTTGTGTTTACTGGAGTTTTAAGCATGAGTCATAATCTCCTCTTTATTCTGTAGCTACACGGCAAGAAATGACTGTGTTGCCAGAGAAACGGAGAATTAAATTGTGAAGTTGACCTTTTAAAATAAGTCTTCCAAATTGTCATTTGTCTCCTCTGTATATACAACATGTGCAGCATGTCTGGGAGCCCTCCCTTGTTGCTCTTCCTGGGGTTTCTACTTTTTCTGGGAGTTTTTGCTTATCAGAAAGCAAGGGCCGAAGAATAGAGTGTGCACAGGCTCATGGGCCCAAAGTGTCAGTGACCCTGACTCACCAAATGTTGCTGACAAAAACCCAAAATGATCACAAAGATGCTAAATGATCACAAACATACATAAAATGTCTACAAGCAAGGTTGACAAAATGACTACAGAGCTGCAAAACGACCAACAAATAGATGCAAAACCACCACAAAAAGATGCAAAAGGACTAAAAAGTGGATGCAAAGCAATCACAGAGATGCAAAATGACTACAAAATGACCACAAAGGGACGCAAAATGACTGAAAATAGACTCTTTGAGACTTTACACTTATATTTTATATGCTGCAATTAAATTTGTGCTTTTGTTATATATAATTATCTATATAAATACACTGATTTGACTTGAAAATTCATGCAAAGTTTAGTAATGCCACCATATTAAGTATAGGCCTACACGTTATGCAAGACATTAAGTCATTTTAATGGGTGTTCATGTGTAAAAGCACATGATAGAAACTTCATACAGGGACTCACAGCTGATCTGTATAGTTTTTATATATACTACTTTGCAAACTGATTAAGAGAAAATTTCTTGTATCTCCAATGTGATTTGCAATAATTGTGCGATCAGAATTATAAAATTATCTACCTAACGTGACGTATGTTGGACTGAAAGAGGTGTGAATGTGAAACCAAAAGTGTAAAAACCCCCATGAGGATAAAACCACAGAGGACACACTGTAGCAGTGTGTAGCTGCCTGTACAGTGCAGGTGAATGGTGCAGAGTTAATCTCCTGTATTTCCAGGGTTTGAATGGTACAGAGTGTGGTAATCGACTGTATTTCCAGGGTTTTCTTTCTGTGCTACAGTAGGCGGCCGCTCCGCCACAAAGGTGACACTGTTCCAGTAAACTCTGTGTCCTCCTGGCTGCCGGCCACGGCCCGTCATGTTGGACCAGGCCTTACTGGATTCTCTCCAGCCGCCATGTGAGAGCCAGGGGAAGGGCGGGGTTAGGCCATGTGCTCTGACGTGATTGGCTGGAAGTGTCTCACCACTCCGCCTCCTCTCTGCATGTACGTCACACTGACAGCGGCCTCTGGGCGTTTGGGGGCCCCACTGTGGGCCTCACCACTGAGGGTGTGAATATCCGGGCCTCCAAGACACTTCAGTGTCAAGATACAGGAGAGGAGAATATTACATTTCATTTGTCTGGCAGAGATCTTTATATACACGACAGATATTCTTCAAGATATTAAGTAGCAAATATAATCTCTGAATATAGAAAAATAAAAATAGCAACTGTAACCACAATAGAATACAATACAAAGACCTGAAAGTGATACTTTGTATAACGTTGGATACGTGAATCCATCTTGATGAAGCTTTATATTTTAATATTTAAATACTACCAGGATCCTCTGTAAAAGTAGCAATACTACAACACTGTGAAAATACACGTCTACACATAAAAGTCCTGCATTCAAAACCTTACTGAAGTAAATGTATATCAAGTAAGTATTATAAGCAAACTTTACTTAAAGTATCAAAAGTAAAAGTACTCATTTTGCAGTAGAGTGTTTTACTATTAGGTTATAAATATGATGTTTCTGGATTAATATTACTGCTGCATTAATGTGTATGTTGCACTTTACTGCTGTAGTTAAAGGTTGTGCTCATTTTAACTCCTTTATATTAGGGCTGCAACTAGCGATTATTTTCATTAGCGATTCATCTAAAAATGATTATTTTCTCAATTATTGATAAATCATTTGGCCTATAAAATGTCAGAAAATTGTGAAAAATGTTCATCCCAGTTTCTCAAAGTCCAAGTTGATGTCTTTAAATGTCTTATTTTGTCCAAAACTCAAAGATATTTAGTTTATTATGATATAAAACAGAGAAAAGCAGGAATGAAAATGTACTTTTAACGATTAATCGATTATCAAAATAATTATTCTGTCCATCAACTAATCGATTAGTCGACTAATCGTTGCAGCTCTTCTTTATATACTGTTGGGCAGCTTAATCTACAGCAATGCATCATATTCTATAAGATCATTGTACTTCAAAGTACCTCAAAATTGTAGTTCAGAACAGTACTTGAGTAAATGTACTTAGTTACATTCCACCACTGGCGTCAGTAAAGCCTGAAACAAGACTGCAGCAGACGTTTGTTCTTATCGAGAAAGATATCAGGAGTGACTTCACTTTATATCATGATATAGAATAACCAGGTAAAAGCTGTGTGGTTTTATTCATCATATCTGTGTCGGTGAATTCAGAAATAAAGTTGCATTAATGTATCAGACCAGTCAGAACCTGCAGGGAGCTGCTGGTGTTTGATTTGATTTGCTCATCATGAAATCTCTGAGCATGCTTTATGTGTGTTTACGTCCCTGTCTGTCTGATGACTGATGATCAGAACACAGCTGCTCATGGGTTTTTTTTTCTTCTTCCTTTCAGGAAAAGTACAAGATGGTGCCTGTTTCAACTGCACGGCGCTCAGACTCTCCAGTCAAAAGTAAGACAGTTAAACGCAGGGCTTCCACAGTGTCTATATTTCCTGCAAACATCTGAAAATAACTTATATAATATGAAACTCTAAGACTTTAAAAAGGTCTAACGCAGTATAATATAACATTTTAAGACATAAATCCAGTTTTAGAGGTCTGACATTTTGGGAGTTATCTCAAATCTAACCTCTAGATAATTTTTCTGATATCTTTTGGTAATTCTCACTGGGATTGTAGCATGCAACACCGAGTACAGTACACCTTTAACTTCTCCAAACATAATTTTAAAAGATTACGTCTTTGAATCTTTGTGGTTTCTTGGGTGCTGCTTTTTTGTTGTTGTTCATTTCAGTGAAATATTACACTTTCTGACACACTTCATTCAGTTTTTTTTTTCCCCTTGGGACACCTGACAGCATTTGAGGGGACATTTTAAAACAATATATATCTGTTTTTGCAATAAGTATTTACTAAAATGTCCATAATCAATATCCAGATTATCAAAATGTTTTCATTCTGTGCAACAAAGACTAATTCCTATACCAATAGGGTGTTATTTTGAGGGTTTTCTAATGGCTGATATTGTATTTTTAATAAATTGTATTTCAATGTTTTCTTTTTTTCTAATGCCGTGTTCACACCGATACGTCAGAAAACCAAACGCCGTCGTATTCTGGGTTGATGACATCATCCGGAGGCTCGGTGAATTTCACCACCTTCTCCAGGAAATAAGTCTGGATGACTGCAAACAACTGCAGTTTACTACAGTGTCCTATCTGTGATGCAATACAAATATTTGTTTTGTAAAAAGTCGTAATTTTATGAGAAAAAAGTCATAATGTTTGGAGAAAAAAGTTGCAATGTTTAAAGAAAAAAGTCGGACCATATCGAGAAAAAGTTGCAATGTTTTGAGAAAAAAAGTCACAATTTCATGAGAAAAAAGTTGTAATATTTCAAGAAAAAAATCGCAGTGTTAAGAGAAAAAAATGTCATGAGAAAAAATCCCAACAAATCAAAATATAAGGTAAAGTGATTCCAGTGTGTTTTTCGTTGATTATGGGGATAATATCGGCAGGATAATCGTGACGTCGAACGTTCATATCGTCCCGTGCCTCGGCACAGCGTCACGCGAATGACATCACTCACGTTTGGTGTGAACACAGCATACGACTAAACATATCTTTGTTGTTGTTGAGCTCTTCATCCTGTTATCTTCTTAGACCTGATGGGCTCCGACTTGGCAGTCCGGTCTCTTCATCCGGTCCTTCCCTCCCCTTGTCAGACGGATATGTGGGCCCCTGCCAGAGCCCGGACTCGCAGCGCCTCTACTGTGCTTTCGTGTTGGGGGCCTCCCCTTCGCCGTACCCCGCAATCACACCGGGGGCCCAGTGGACGATAGCGCGACCGCAGGACGTCCCCGGCGTCCGGTGGATACACACCTCGAGGAGGAGATGGGACGACTCCAAGGTGGAGAAGTCTCTGCGTTCTTTAAAGGACAAGAAGAAGAAGCTGGAGGAAGGAGGGCCCGTGTACAGCCCGACGCTGGACGTAGAACCTGTGAGGAGGACGCTGCGGCAGTGGGTTATAGATGAAATCAAACACTACTACCACGGCTTCCGGCTGCTGTGGATTGATACCACCATCGCTGGGAGAATGCTGTGGAGGGTGCTGAACGGACACCCGCTGTCCCGCCGCGAGAGGAGACAGGTGACTATAGATATCCTGTAGTCCTGAAAGGTTTTCTCTGAAGTAGGGGTCGCCGATTTTGAGATAATCTGCATCGGCTAATTATTTCAAATCACAAGATCGATTAGACAAAAAATGTCTGCAGACACTTAAATAATGCAGAGTGTGCAGATCTACAAAATGACAAAAAGCATTTTTATTTATTTATTTATCTGCTGAATAAGTGTTAAATAAATGTTAATTTAAGTTCAGCAATTTTGCATCACATTTGCTATTATTATTTTTAAATTGTTGTATTTTATCAGATGCAAAAAAACCCCAATATTGGCATTATAAATCCGCCATCGGCCGCCCTGCTCTCTAAATATCTGCATCAGCCATTTAAAAAACCTGTATCGGTCGACCAGTACTCTGGAGAACAAATCTGTTAGGGTGATGGTTTTATTAAATTTCTATATTTAATGGGACATGCAAATTGCCCCCCGAGAACAAATAAATTAAATTGAATTAAATTAAATGCTTTCTTTGTAATGCACTCAGATGCAACCACTACCAGGCCTCACATTCATACTGTACACCCCCGTTATGGTCCACAAATGGCTTGTGAGCAGCTCTACAGGAGACACTGTATACTACCACCGGAGCGGAAAACATCGCCGACACTGTAACGCAACTACATGCTGAAACGCAAACGAAATGGTCGTAATAATAATAATAATAATGTTCCTCTTAAGAGAAAGTGGAGGCAGCGTTGTAGACGACGGTGATCTGTGAATAAATATTATAAATACATCATAGATATATAAAAAGGTTCTAGATCTATGAAATACATTGCCATTTTTTAAATTTCTATCAATTTTTTAAAAACTATTGGCTACACTGCCTCCACGATTTCCGGTGGTACTGCTCCGTTTCGTCCGTGTCCGTAAACTTTCAGAAAACGTGCACAAATACGGACAGAAGGCTCCGTCTGTATAATCGTAGCTTAGCAACCATAACTAGGCACCGCAGGATGGATGGTGACTTTTTTTGCCTGGAGTATGCAGCTTTAACCTTAGTTTTTCAGCATCATGTATGTCACCATCAAGTGCATATATGTGACACTGTTTTACAGGCTTCTCTTTTTCACACGAGTCAGCTGGAAACTTTAAGATGACGACAGCAGCTCTAAGCATTCATGCAGACAACGTTAGATTAATCAGCTAGCTAGTTACAGCTGCCAGAGCCAGAGTAAACGGATGGTTTCTGGTTAGAAAAATAACTCAGAATTTCAAGTGGTGAATTTGTGATGGTTACCATCGTAAACAGCATTATGTGCCGTGCTGGAATGGAAAGCTCCACATGTGTAGCAACAGTAACTAAGGGGGGGGGGGCGGGACTACATTTTGACCACGTCTGGTAAGTATATGTATTCTGGAGTCGTTAAAACCTGGAGTCCATCAGCCAGCGTTTCCAGTGAAAGGAAGCATTTTTTCCAGTGTGACTCAGAGTTTACAGAGTCGGTGGATAACCAGCGTGAGTTTAGAGAGCAGAGATGACTGTGCACGGTTTAACTCTGACAGCCCAGACATCTTGTTCTGTCATGTTTAATCCACAGCTCAAACCTAATGGGATCAATTATAGAAATTGGCTGGACGGCCGAGTGTTTGCTCTCCAGGCGCTCGGCAGATTGTGCTGCTTGATTAAGACTACGCCCACAACAATACGTTTTCATTTTAAAAAGCTGTTTTAAAACAATCAGAAATAATCTCCCTCCATACTAGCCGGCCTGAAAACGCATATCACAGACCATTCACGTACACTGGTGTAAATACAGTAGAGGGCTGATCACTCTGACATGGGGAATTATCACAAATGGCTTGAATAATAGCTTGCCTCCTGCACATGTAGGCAGTAATAGCATTATAAAATGCAGAATCCAACTTCACAACCAGTACCAGTACCAGTACCAGTATCAGTACCAGTACCAGTACCCTTAAAGTGATACCAACAGAGTACTGCATTTGATATCTGAACTGCCAACTACTGTGAAGTACACCACAACACCACAGGATTTCACCACACCACAGACTGTAGGTTTTGTAGCTGCTGTTGTAGAGGGCCAATCACACGACACATTAAACTGAAGAACGCTTGCTGTGATTGGCTGTGAGCAAAACCTACAAAGAGTAATTTTTTTCTAGATCTGGGTACAAAAAGGATTGAATGCAGGTATTGTTTGGGAAGTTTGGATACTACTTTGTATTGAATACCGATACCCAGCCCTGGTGTGGATTTAATCTAAAGATTTATGTGTTCCATATTTGATCAGAAAACTCCTCATTTAACTTCAGCTTCACACAATGCTTATACTTTTAGACAAAGTTTCTCAACATTGTTTCAGAGGTTATTGTTTCCACAACAGGATTCCTTAAAGAAGAAAAAAAAAAAGCAAACTTACTTTTTCTAAAAGGTCTGCAGCAACGGGTGATGATACAACTTATATGTGACGAAATAACTTTAAAAAAAAGAAAGAAAACTCTTTATTCAAAGAATAAGAAAGGAAAACAACAGACTGCACTGACACTGACTTACATAGAAACTACTGTGACGAGGGGATGAAGTGCAGGTGGAGAGATGGGCGGAGAAGCTCAGGTGAGGGGATTGAGGTGATTAGACAAAGAACAGGCAGAGAGCTGATTGGCCGAAACTTAATGCTGCATTCATGTGGTATCGGTATAATCGGAAAAATGAAATTCCGTCTGGGAAAACTCACGTGAACTCCCCCTCGAGTCTGAACAACAGCTCGGAAAATCAAGGAAAATTTTGCTACAGGAATAGCCGAGTTTCCATCATATGACGCGGTAACATGGCAGACGCAAGTAAACTTACCATTATGGTAAGGGACTTTTTATTTTTATATATTATTTAGGCTAATGTGTAGCCTGATAAGGTTGTAACCGTTAGTTATACACATGAAAAAAGCCCAAAGTGCTTTACTGGGGAAAATAGTCATAAAATGAACATAAAACAGGGATAGAATCCCATAATTCTTGTAAAATATGATGGACAATAATGTGGCGTTTATGATTTTTCCTCATTTCGACTTCAAGCTCATGAACGCACCGAAGTCTTCCCAACTCTCGGAAACTGGGACCATCTGAGGAGCACCTGAACGCAGCATTTCAGTCAACTACTGTGGAAACAGACGTCAAAATTCATTATTTTACCTCTTTTTTAAGTAGTGAAGTAATAAAAAACGCTCTGCCCTTGTCGCCCGTTGTCGTGAATCTGCCTGCAGTGTGACGTTCAGAGAGGCCGTCTGGATTGAGGCCACTGCAGTAGTCTGTGCAGGTGCCGGCTCACACACAGGTGTCATTTCAGGGAAGATAAGCTCAGCTCACACCGAGGCTGCGTTCATTCTCTCCGGTGATTCACCGCAGGGTTGTGCAGCGGTGTGGGAGTGTCACTTAAATGGCCCAATGTAGCACAAGTATACTTTATATTTCACAATTCTTGTTTTCCCTCAGAGCGCTTGATCACGCTTAAAGGCAGCTTCATTTCACACAGAGAGAGAAAGAAAAGAGGAGGGACTGCTCTGCTTGTTGCAGGAAACAGTCAGCTTGTTGGGGCAGTTACAGTCTCAGATGCAGCAGTGCAGAGGTACATAGTTACTTTCCAATATCAGTATATACATCATGATTTGGAAGGTGTATTTTTAATGCAGTGTTACTGTACGGTAATGCATTACATCAAACAAAACAAAAGCGTAAACCCTGCAGGATATCAACATGTGCCATGCTCTGTGTGATTCTGCTGAAGAAATAAAGCCTTGCTGCAGTGCTAATAGCTGCTGGTC